>PVJC01035590.1:0-18178 GCA_004026665.1 Murina feae
TATGAATTTATAGTCTTTGAATGTGTTCATGTATTTTATCCACTTTTCTATGAAGTTACTTAATTTTTCTTATTGATTTTTATATGAAGAGCTGGTTAGTTCATTTTAAAAACATATGTGTACAATTACCATGTAATGAACATATAATATTTGTATGTAAAACACATATAATTATATTTAAAATAAGCATTTCAAAAACTGGGCTTAAACTTACATGTAAAAATGTTACATCTTTTCCAGGGTCATTCTCTTTGACTGTATGGAAAATTTTAATGAAGACAGAAGGTGGAAGAAAACTTGTTCTAGAGCTTTCAGAAATAATTCTTGAAATCTTTTATCCAACATTTCTGGAAATAATGAGTTAAAAATAAAAGTTTCTAATTTGTTGGGCAATAGCAATTTCAAAATTTAACATGATCATAACCAGGACAGTTTTCTTGATTCTGTTGTTTTTATTTATGCTTATTTGTTAGAATTTTGTCCATGCATACGTAATTTTAAATTCAAATTAATGTTATGATTACTTTATTTAATCAATAATTCTTGATTTTTAATTCATCAACATATAATGTTTAGCATTTAAAGACGATTGTATTAAAATATTATAAATCACTGAGAAATTAATAAACAGACATTAAACTCACATGGCTCTTTTGTTGTTAACTTATGTAACCAAATTTTATGAAATTTAGGTTAACATCTTGCTGATTTATAACCAAAATCCGGAACATTTGAAAAATCCTGTCTATTAAAATTTTAAAACTCATAAAACTGAACCAGCCAGTAGAATACCTTAGTTGTCATTTTTGGGTGTGTGTCTTCACTGATCACGAATTTATAGCAGCCGTATAACTCAGGTTCCTCTCCACGGTCCACATGTGATAATGAATGTTCAAGGAAAGAACAGACATGAAGCTTTCATATGAGGATTTCCCAGGGATTTATCAGACTAATTCTACCCACTTACTGTTAATAATTAGATAAATTGATTTGAATAATATGGTCACTGGAATAGGAAAGGCATAGTTTAAATGCAAGCTATTGCTTCCCCATGTAAACTTGGGCAATTTTTGTAGTCCTCTCTATGCCTCAGTTATTGTTAAAATGAAGATTATCAAGTAAAATAAAAACATACATATCAAGTGGCTAAGACTTTTCCCAATGAATAGGGTGCATTTACAAAAGTCAGCAGTAGCCCAGTCGCCTAATGGATAAAGCATTGGCCTCCCAAAAGTCAGCAGTTGTTACAATAATTGTGCTGAGAGATGAATGACACATGTTGTATTGTTGGGGCAGTAAAAACATCTTTGATGAGCCAAGACCATGAATATGTTTTACTTAATCCAAAAATCACATGGAAGATTTTCTGTTAGCTGTATGTAACAGGGCAGTGGGGTAAACAGCCTCCCCAAATGATGTGAAATAATGACACATCTATAACATGTCTATACAAGACCAAATCCTTAAACTACTTGAAGACAGATGATGCTACATAGGCAAAACCGCTCTCAGTAAAAAGAGAAAAATCAACAAATAGCAGTGCCTTGGTAATACAGATTTTGATCCCATTCTGATATCAGGAAGGGGAAAAATCCATTCCCTTACTTTACTTCTTACAACTGGACTGGTAATTAAGTAATAAAATTGACACAAGACTAGATTGGCAGGAGGAGAAAAAGTCAATTTAATCTGTGTGCACAGAAGAATCACAATGTGAAATGATACTTAGATCATAAAATAAGGCTCAAAGAAATGATCAAACTAGGTAACCTTTTTATATTTTTTAGACAAAAAAAACAACACATTTGTGAGAAATTGACGGGACAAAGAAAGTTAGGCAGCAAATTAGCGAAGGTGTTACAAGGTTTATTTAATAAAGGCTTTTTAACTCTGCATTTTATAACTTGGGATAAGATCATCTCTCAGCCCTCAGGAGCAGGGAGAGCACCTATTGCAGGGAGATTTATTTCCTTCATTTAGAGAGACGGAGGAGAGTCAGAGCACTGCTCCCACTCCTGCACATCCCAAGTCATTTTAGTTTGAAATAATCAGCATGCTGTTGTGAAATATCTTGGGGAAGTTGTCCCTGGACCCCCAAACCAGAAAGCAAAAGTCGAACAAGAAAACCTGTCAGATAGACAGAGGAGGATGGACACTAGCAGAAAAATCATCATGAAGCAAAAGAAAACTGTAAGCCTTCACTCTAAACAGAGTTAAGTATTCTCAAACAAGACTTTGAGGATGTAAAAACCAAATGAAATTAAATAATAAAAAACGAAGAATAGAGATGAATTTAAAAAAATGGAGAACTGATGAAAAAGTTAATAAAAATCATGAAAGAAATAGATAAAACCCACAAAATTCTATCTAATAAAAGAGTAATATGCAAATTAGTCATCACTCCATGACAAAGATGGCCACGCCCATAGCCACAAGATGGTGGTGCCCAGTCTGCCTCAGCCCCACAACTGAAGTAGCCAGGCCTGTTAGCCAGGCAGGTGGTGGGGAAGGTAGGGGGGACCAAGGGACAGAGCCAGTAATTGCAGGGACCTGGGAAGAGGCAGAGCCCGTGATCACAGGGGGTTGGATGTCTTCTGCCCAGGCCTGCAGCTTCCTGCAGAGACTGCGGGCATGGAAAGGGGCAAAGCCAGCAATTGCAGAAACCTGGGAAGGGGCAGAGCCAGCAATCGCAGGGATTTGGGGGTCTTCTTCCCAGGCCTCCAGTCTCAGGCAGAGATTGCAGGCCTGGGCAGGAGCAGAGGCTGCAACAGCAGGGACCTGGGAAGGGGTGGGCCAGTGATCACAGGGGTTTGGGAGTCTTCTGCCCAGGCTTGCAGCCTCGGGCAGAGGCTACAGAGGGGTGGAGCTAGGATTGGAAGGGCAGGGGTAGAACTGGTGATCAGAGTGAACTACAGAGGAAACACCCTTTCTTACCGCTCATTGGCTAAGCTCCCTGTATGCCACTGGTAATATTATTAGTAACTTGGGTAATAAGGATCCCTAAAGGTGATCTAGGGTTTTTCCACCACACTCCTGGAGAAAAAAATGAAGGTCCACTGATGGAGGGCTAAGAAATGTCTTACCCTGCTCTAACTGGTTTGGCTCAGTGCATAATGCCTCAGCCTGCTGACTGCAGGGTCTGGGTTCAATTCTGACCAAGGGCATGTACCTAGGTTGCAGATTCCTCCCTGGCTGGGGCCCAGGTCAGGCCTCATTCAAGAGGCAACCAATTGAAGTGTTCTTCTCACTTTGATGTTTCTCTGTTCCACGTTCTCTAAAAATCAGTGGAAACATATTCTCAGGTGACAATAAAAAAAGAGAAAGAAATGTCATATCCTATGAAAGACACATCTTGAAAATGCCTAAAGAAAGTTGTCATTTCTTCATGGTGAAGGGACTGGAGTCCGTGTTGATGAAAACACCTTGGTGGCTGTGGTGACTGGCAGTGGCTGCAGCAGCGGAGTGATGGGGCTGGTGACTTCCCCTGATTAGCCTGGTCACCTCCCACAAAGGGAGGCCAGACTGTGGTTTAGAAGAAACTGTCCAGTGCGAACTTGGCCACAGAATAGGGGCTGGAGAAGGACGTGGGCATGAGGCCTGGGGGTGCGGGAGGGTAGCAGCTGAGCTGCCACACACTGCTCCCCCTCCTCGAGGCAACCGTCCAGCCCCATCCAGGCTCTCCTGCATCAGGCCCGTGGCTTCCCCACTCCCCGCCCCGCGACACGCAGCGAGCAGCGAGGACACCGCCACCAGGGAGCCCTTGCTGTCAGTCAGACTGGGCAGAGCCAACGGGGTCAGCAGCACGTCGCTCAGGAAGTTCACCTGGAGGCGGTGACTGGGAGTCAAGCCACAGGCCCGGCAGGTGGAGGCGGGGGAACCCAGAAACCCTGGGTGCGGGGCTGGTTAGGGAGGAACGAGGACCAGGGCGGAGCCACGGCCTAGAGCTGGAGCCTGGGAGCAGGAGGGCAGGGGCTGGGGCTCTGGCGGTGAGGATGGAGCCTGGGGAGGGAGGGCTGGAGTGCCAGCCGTGGGACTGTGCGGACTGTGGTGAAATCTAGCAAACTCAGAGGTGGGACCTGGGGACGGGAGGGAAGGACACCCGCCCGGGAGGCTGGGAGGCTGGGTGGAGAAGGGGCAGAGCACCTGCATGAGCCAGCTCATCCCCCAGGGTGCAGTGGGCCCGTGGGCCTGCGGGGGCAGCACCCAGGTGGTTCAGCATGAGGTAGTCCAGCCCGCCTGTCCGGGGGAGGCCCACCAGCCAGCAACTAGTCCTTGAGGCTCCACCCCCTGGACTCCACCTGAGCCCCACCTCTTAAACGCTCAGAGCGCTGAGCCAACGAATTCCGCCCTCGTGGTAGAGCCCCTTCTACCCCGAGATTAAAGAGACCCCCCTCTCTTCCTCCGCTGCTCCCCGGATCCGGACAGGCTACAGGCTACGTCCCTAATCCAAAGGAGCTCTCCAGATGCAATGAGGCTCCACCCCTGGTTACGCCCCAGAACCTTATAAATTTCCTCCCAACAGACACCCATTACTACCGCACTCCCATGCCAGTGCCAATTCGGGTCTTGCCCCTAAGGTCTAAGCCAAGGTCCCAGACCCCAGGCCTCGCCCCTCACCTGAGGGCTCCCAATATATGAGAGGGGGCAGGCTGGGCTGAGAACCCCTCCCCTCCAAATTTTGTGCACCAGGCCCCTAGTAGTTAATAAAACTCAAGAAATAAATAGATGAAAAACACAAAATCATCTCAGTAATGAAAAACCGAGTTGTCTAAGGGAGGGTAAACTGAAATGAAATTTTAAAAGTTTTATTAACATAACCATTAGCAGATAACAGCTCAGATAGATCTGAAGAATGGTATAGAAAGTTCATACCTAGACCAAATACATATGGAAACATAGTACATGACAAACATGGGATTCCATATCACTAGAATAAAGAGTGACTTGTTAATAAAGCTACAGGGAAAAGGTAAAATAAGAAAAATTAAGTACCCAGTTGGAAAAAGATTTTTAAAAAAAGTTAATTTCTCACACACCACACAAAACAAACTCTGACTGAATTAGCAATCTTATCTAATAAAAGCGTAATATTGAAATTGATTGTTTTTTCAGGATGCCTAAGCCACGCTCACCAGCCAATCAGAGCGACTGTATGCAAATGAACCCATCCAAGATGGAGGCCGGCAGTCACGGAGCTGCTAGAGTAAACAGGCAGCTTCCATTGCAGAAGGAGTAAAACTGTTTGCAGGCCAGCTGGGCTTCTCTGTGCTCAAGGCAGCAACATATTTGCAACATTATCTCAACTATAGAAGCCTCGGTGCTTCAGCAAGCCTGGGCCCGACTACTAAGGCAACATTCTTTCAATTTTAGAAGCCATGAGCTGAAGCAGATAGGAGGCTTTGTTACCTGCCTAGGCCTCAGCTTAAAGGTACAGTGCATCAATTATAGAAGATAAATAACCCCCAGGAACCTGCTTCCAGCCAGCCTTGCTGGGACATTGAGTCAGTGGGAGCTGTGGGCAAGCCTGAAAGCCTGAAAACGCCCCTCAGCCCGTCATCCAGGCTGGCCACACCCCAATAGGGTGAGGGTTCCCAATGGGGGGCTTGGCCAGCCTGCAAAGAGCCATCAGCCCCTCACCCAGGCTGGCCAGGTACCCCAGTAGGGGCCCAAAATCTGAAGGGACTGTGGGAAGCCTGAAAACAGTCCTCAGCCCGTCACCCAGGCTGGCCACACCACAATGGGGTGAGGGTCCACACTGGGGGGCTTGGCCAGCCTACAAACAGCCATCAGCCCCTCACCCAGGCTGACCAGGCATACCAGCAGGTGGACATCCCCAGAGGCGTCCCAGACTGCGAGAGGGCTTGGGCTGAGGGACCTCCTGAGTGCACAAATTTTTGTGCACCGGGCCCCTAGTCTATAATAATAAAAGCATAATATGCTAATTAGACTGGACGACCTTCTGGATGACCTTCAGGACAAAGCTGCAGCTGCAAGGTCTGAGCCCTGTGCATGAATTTTGTGCATTGGGCCTCTAGTCTAGATATAAAGAAATGATGCCATAGATGTGCAAGAGGAAAAATTGGGTGAAAACCTCTTAAACTTTGGTAGAGGCATAGGCTTCTTAACTTTATTGTCTGAATGCAATAAAAAAAGAAATAATTTGTCAACCTAACAATTGAAAATGTTAGCATGACAAAACCAGCAAAATAAAGTTAAAATTAAATTTACATAGAAGAAAAGATTCCTAATATATATTATTGACAAAGATCAAATAATATATTTTTTAGTTTATTTAAAATTCACAAAAGTGAATTGACTGTATTAATTGCAGTAAGGAAAGTGGCATTTCATAGACACTCTGCATATTGTGACCTTTTGAGAAATTGAAAACATGTAAATGTGCAAGAAAGCCATTATCTGAACAAAATGAGCAAAAAATGGAAATGTGTAAGAAATCCATAATTTGAACTGTACACTAAATAGCAGAGAAGTAATTGTGTGCTGCTCCAAATTAATTTAGGGTATATCCATTCTGTGTCTAAAGGAGTCACAAAACTAGTAAGTGAGTTGTCAGGTTTTAGCTGGCCCTATACCCCTAGCTACACCTGCAATTCAGGCCTCTGCTTCATAAATGTCACATTGGCATAATGAAATCTCAGGATCTTACATTTTTCCATTGAGTCAAGGAGGCAAGTGAGAATGAGATCTAGAGTGAGAGCTACAAAAAATAAAAAACATTCTGAAGGGATTAATTTCTTCAGGTATTTGCCCTAGAAACAGGTGTCCTGAATTTGCTTTAGTCTTGTGTTTCTGAAGGTATAAATAACTGGAAAAGCACACACAAATGCTTACTCAATTTGCTTGTAGAGAGTGCAATCAAAACCTGTAAGAATTAATGAAGTAGAGTCATACCACTCATCTACACTGCAAAACTATTGAAATCCCCCAGTAGCAGAAAGTCTGGGAGTTGCTGGACCCTCCAAACTTGGAGTAGGACTGAAGTGGCGGCTTTCAGAGGTAACATCCATTTACACAGCATGAGTCATTTCCGGGAAGGTGTGTTCCTTCAAGATACTTAGTCCTAATGAACCATCAGCTTTCTACATATTAACTCCATATTTTCCTTTTGGGCTCCTTGCATTTTTTTCTCTTTTGGTGTTATACTTGCCTACTGTGAGAATTCAACCTGGACAGATTATGGGTAAAGACTTACAGTGCTGGGTTACACTTTGGAGTAGATAGAATGAGTGACCACCTGGATTAGTGAGCTTTCCTTTGGTCAAAGTGATGAGAACTCAAATCAAACTATCTGGGGCCAAAAGGAGCATTTACTGGAGGATGCCTTGTTGTCAAGTGTGATTAAAGAAGTGTGACTAGCCCTGACCGGTTTGACTCAGTGGATAGAGTGTTGGCCTGTGGACTGAAGGGTCCCAGGTTCGATTCTGATCAAAGGCACCTTGGTTGCAGGCACATCCGCAGCAAGAGGTGTGCAGGAGGCAGCTGATTGTTGTTTCTCTTTCATCGTTGTTTCTAACTCTCTATCCCTCTCCCTTCCTCTCTGTAAAATAATCAATAAAATATATTTAAAAAAAAAAAAGAAGAAGAAGTGTGACTAGTCAACCTCTGGGAGGGGAGGACTGTCACAGGCTCCAGGAACAGCTGGAACCGGGGACAGGACCACGGTCCGGCCGGTGTCTCAGCCCTTTATCTGTGCTCCTCTGCTTTTCAGCTTCCTTTCTCCTACCTGAGGCGGCCAGCTTCCACTGCTACTTGCCCAGCAGCCGCAACCCACACCTGGCTGCTCCCACCACCCGGGAGGCACTGGCTGGCCTTTGGGGTTCTAGTTGGGAAATAAAACAACAACCCGGGGAGGGATTCGGAGTCAGTCTGTTTAGGCCGGAGGCTCACCTTTGGTGTCTTCAGCCAAAGTCAAGAGGTTACCATGACATGACTGACCCAGTAAGAAGTCACAATGACATGATTGAATCCTGGACTCATTAGCATCACAGGAAGAGTGGGGCTTTGTGGATTAGATCTGAAATAACAGAAGAGCTCCTATTCCAACCATGTGACCAGAAAGAAAACGTCAGTTCCAAGAAAGAGGATGTTGACTCAGAGGTGCCAGCAAATGAGCCATGTGAAAACACTCTGTGTCAGGAAAGATTTCAAGGGGAAAAAGGCCTTACTATTTCTCTAACATTGGTCTTCTATATACTTGAATTTGGGGCATTCCGTGTTAGTAATTCATTCTTTTTTTAAAAAAAATTTAAGGCAGCACCCATATTAAAACAAAACTATTCTTGGAGGAATGTGCAGCATTGATAGTTGCCTGCCTAACAGTGCTTCAATTTCACCCCTTTTTCTTGCTGGCAAAATCTGCCTGTCTCCATAGAGGCTGGGAACGTGCCCAGAAGCTCCCATAATTTCTGGTACATGGTAGGCACTCAAGTAATGTTAGAGACGGAGTGGTTAATAGAGATTGAATGTGTAAAGAACCCCAGCGCAGCACACGGAGAGGTCATATGGTACATAGTATAGACCAGCAGAGATCTTAGTTCAGGTCTCAGTTCTGAACTTGGGAAAGTTAAAATTTAGAAGACATCCATGCATATACAGATTTTATATGTAGGTGTCATGTAGAGTGAGTGTCTGGCAAATAATAATAGCCAACCTGTAAAGTGACAAAGACTTCTCTAAATGCATATACCTATTTACTCACCGAATTGTTACAACTCTTATGCGCTAGGTAGGTACTTACTATTTCCATTTTACAGGTAAGAAAGCTGAGTGACTTCTCTAAGGTCACTCAGCTAGTATAGCATTATTGGATCAGTGTCTATGGAAGTCATTAAAGAAGTATTAATTATAATATTAATATTAATTCATTATAATTAGATTTGAAATCATTAAGATGCCATTTGGGGAAAAACCTGAAACTGAGAGCAGCAATGACAGGGTAATGTACTATATTTAATAGAATTTATATACCATCTAGTGGCGATCTAGAGAATTTCATCATTGTACATATTTCACTGTAAAATCTAAGGACATTTTATTTTTTCATAATGATCTTTAAACAGCATCATAAATTGGCAATACATTTATAACTTCCTATTTACATAGTTTTTGGGCCCAATAAGAGAACTGCATACATTTGAAGGTTCATTCCAACTGATGTTCAAGAAACTGGCTTCCCAGTGCTGACATTAACAAAAGCTGAAATTTAAAAAATGTGGAATAAATTTGCCTCCAGAAAATAGTCATTTGCTCTCAGAATAGTATGGATTGAACTAGATGTTGAGGTTTGCATGTGAGTCTAGTATGTGAGCTTTTTTTTCTGGGGAACAAACAGTTTCTACTACGAATGAAGTGGAAGTTAAGAAAACACTAGAGGCTTTTCCTGAAGACTTGCGTGCTTATCCCCAGGCCTGTGCTGCAGCTGCTGGGCTGAAGAAGGAGCATAGGATGCAGAACTGGCCCGTCACTCTGGTTCTGAATCCACATCCCCACTCCTGTTCCACCAACTATTAGGACACAATGCAACCATGCTGTTCCCTTTTATAAAGCTGTGATTTACAACAGGATTCCACATAGCACAGCATAAAGGTTTAAAAAAAATTGATTGCAAAGAGGAAGGGAGAGGGAGACAGAAACATCAATGATGAGAAGGAATCATTGATTGGCTGCCTACTGCATGCCCCGGACTGGAGATCGAGCCCACAGCTTGGGCATGTGGCTTGAGTTGGAATTGAACCTTGACCTCCTGGTTCATAGGTTCATGCTCAACTACTAAGCCACACCAGAATAGCACATCATAACTTTAATGTAAGGAAACCTGAAAGCTTTATATAAAAAATTGGCCAGTTGACTTTGGATCTTTTGTTCAACATCATTTTGTGAATTTTAGGATAAACTTGCATTTCTACTGCAGAGGTAAGATTTCATGATGCATGTGATCAATAAATTTATCCCTGGAGCACTAGGCATGTACCAAGATCTTTTACACATCTTTAGAGAATTCATCATGTTATGCTTCAGAGACCTAGAATCTGACTAATATTCAGAAATCTTCAGTTATTTGATCAGATTTTTCAAATCTTGATATTATTAGCAAGAGAAAAATTGTAAGGCAGTAGGTAACTTGTACATGGATTTTTCTTTCCCTGAATAACAATGCTCCATGATGTGTGAGCATATCTAATCCTTCCTAGGTGCCACCTACTTTTTAAAATTCCTTTAATTAACAATTTTTGTATTAAATGCCAGTATGAGAACAGGTATTTTCTTTAATTATTATTATTTGTTTGCTTTTTGCATAGGTAAACCAAAAGCTAATGAATGCAATTAATTGAGTGGTAAGATTTAAAATTTGATAATTTTTGAATATAAGTTTCATTTGTGTGAAAGAAAAGTTGAATTTATTTTATTTTCCCATCACCATTAATCCCCTCTATGCCTTCTTCCACCTCCAACAATCACCACACTGCTGTCCTGTTCATGAGTTCTCTCTCTTTCTTCTTATTCGCTCAATCCATCCCTGTTTCACTCATATGTGGAATTTAATGGACAAACTGAACGACCAAGAAAAATAGAGTCCATTTCATAGACAGAGAGCAGGCAGACAGCTCTGGGAAATTGGATTTGGTATAAATGTGTGGATGACAATATCTTATTAAATATATCTGTACTATTACAGAATCACCTGGCATCCTTGCAGTTATTTCAAAATGTAATAACTTAATAAATTCTATAAAAATGTTCCCTTGGAATACTCAAAGCAGCAGACATATCTTCATCTCTACCTAATTCTCTCCTTCAGAAGAAATTTGGTGATGACCGAGAAATTGCCTGGCATTCATCAGAAATCAACATTCACACACACACTCAGGGCTCAAGATCTCGGGGAACCCGAAAGAGCAGCCTTTGCTCTTACTCTTCTGATTGGGGAAAGTGTACTGGTGAGCCCTCTGTACCCAAACAGAATTCAGGATTCTTGTTCCTCTTATGAACATGTTCCATAGCCTTGAACTTTAAAATGGGGTGAACACTATTACTCACTAATTCTTCATGTTAAGACACACTTACCCTGCTCTTGGCGGGAGCGAGGGATAGTTTTACAAATTATTCGGGGACTTTCAGAAAAACTCAGCGTAGGGGTGGCTAGAACATTATGAGAGGATCTTGGCACTTTGAGCCTTGAGCCATGGAAGTGAGAAGTATTTATCCATATGCTCTCATTATCCATTGCTCAAGGTGTATTGATTATGGTTTTTAAAATTTTTGTTGTGTATGTTATAGTGGTTTCACATCTCTTGGGGGCTTTATAGACCAAGAAAGAACTTCCCCTCTCAGGCTAGCTAATCCCTGGAGGCAGTGGACAACTCACCTAAAATCTGTCTTTCATGTACAGATGAACATATCCAAGGCTGTGCCCATCCACTTTCTTACCTTTCACACACCAAGCCGATAATTCACCTGACCTAAATCATTCCAGAGCCGGATATCAGTCAGCTAGAGACCAGCCCTGTTGCCCTGTGGGGATCTTGACCAGACTACGTCAAATATTCAAGGCCCATGTGTGATACGCATGTGCAAAGGCAATGACACTGCAGTTTTACTGTATGCACTGTGCAAGCATACCTTTCTATAACCCAAATACTGATGTCACTGTCAGCCAAGAAGCCTCTTTTGTCTATTTTAAAAGATAGATGTTGATCTAAATTCATCTCTATATAAGGTGACCAGATTTAAAGCAGTACACCATTGACGGGGGGTGGGGGGTTCTTTTTTCTTTTTCTTTTTTTATTATTACTTAAAATATTACAAAGAGTAATCGGGACTTTTTTCAAACGCCACAGAACACGGGACAAACTGTTAAAAATCGAGACTGTCCTGCCAAAAGCGGGACGTCTGGTCACCTTACTTTTGGATGGCATTTAACAACATACAAGTATAAAGTAAATAGTTTTAGATAGAATTTGAAAGATATTTTAGTGATATTTTTGACTCTATCAGATTTGTTTTACATGTCAGTAGTGTGCAAGTCCAGACTTGTGTATCAGACCTGTTAACCCAAATTCCACATTAGTAGGATCTGAGCCAAAGGTAGTTTATTTGAGGTTAAGGGGGGGGGGGGCGGGGGGGAAAGGAGGGAGAAAGTAAGGAAGGAGGATAAGCTAATACAGGAAGAGATGGTTGGCTTGCCTCCACTAAGGCTATGGCTGATTAATGTTGTCTTGGGACTAACGAAGACCATTATTATGAAAGACCTAGTGGCCTTGAAAAAAAAAAAGTGAGCGGAATTTTGTCTAATCATCCACTGATTAAGATGACCCAAGCGTGGGACTCTTCTGCCATTCTGGTTGCACAAGTTGGAGTATCAAACAGGTTCTTACAGGTGTCCCAGGGAGCAGCAGAGGAGCTGAAGCCCAAGGCAGTAGGTGAGAGGTACAGGATAAACTGCAATACCGCTGCCAGTTGCACCTACACAAAGAAGGTCAGAACCTGTGTGGAACTGGTCTAAGCAGCACGGAGCCAGAGAACCCAGCAACCTTAAACTACCCAACAGGGATGCACAGCAGTCACAAGACAAGCTGTTCTCTCTAGGCAAGCACTTGGGAACGTTCTATGACCACAGTGAAGTTAAGCTGGAAAATCAATAACACAAGGACAACAAAGTTACCTACAGCCCAGCCGGTGTGGCTCAGTGGCTGAGCATCTATCTGTGAACCAGGTGGTGATCCCCAGTGTGGGGCATGCAGGAAGCAGCCTATCAATGATTGTCTCTCATCATTGATGTTTCTATCTCTCCCTCCCTTTCCCATCCTCTCAAATCAATAATATATAGAAAATTGGTCAAGACATGCACAGCCATTTTGCCGAAGATACATAGATGTCAAGTAAACACATGAAAAAATGTTTAGTTAGCATCTTTTAGCCATTGAAGAAATACAAATTAAAACCACAATGAGATATCACTGCATGCCTATAAGAACGGTTAAAATAAAAAGTAGTGATAACACCGATGCTAGCAAGTATGTTCATTTATATGGTGCTGGTCAGAATGTATAATGGTACAACCACTCTAGAAAATAATTTGGCAGTTTTTTTTTTTTTTAAGTGAAGACCTTAAGAAGTGAAGAACAGATTAGTCATTTCTAGGGGTCAGGGTGGGGAAGGGATGGATGAAATGTGGATATAAAAAGGTAGCATGAGGAAGTCTTGTGATGATCGTATAATTCATTATCTTGATTGTGATAATGATTACATAATGCTACACATGTGATGAATTTGCATAGAGACACACACATATATGTACAGGCTCACAAATGAGTGAAGGTGTAACTGGTAAAATCTGAATGAGCTGTATGACTTGAACCAATATTAATACTTTTGTTTGATAATATGAAATGTTCACATTGAGAGAGTTTAGGTGAAGGGTGCATGATACCTCCCTGTATACTTCCTGTACTTTCCTATGAATAGATACTTATTGCAAAATAATAAGTTTTATTAAAAAGTGAGAATATATATATATATATATATATATGTTATTTTATTCTATATGAATTTGTGCACAGGTGGGGTCCAGCTGGCCCACTCCAATCGGGTCTAATTGAGCTGAGCCGGCCAGGGGGGGCGGACTTGGGAGGCTGACAGGCCAACCCCACCCACTGGTTGAACTCCCAATTGAACTCCCAGTCGAGGGGATAATTTGCATATTAGCTTTTTATTATATAGGATGGCCAGTTTCCTCTGTGGGGTAATAAAGGTTTTAAGTTGTTGATTTTTGCTAATTTCTGAGTAGAGAAATGGCATGCCAGTATGTATTTAATTTGTATTTCTCTTATCATGACTGTGTTAACACAAAGAATACAACTGTCAACATGAATTCACATGAATCTGAAATTTTTCTCAACCTGAAGCTTATTAATAATTTTTAGGATACAAGCAAGAAGCAGACACACACAGAATTGATTTTGGAGGAAAAGAAGGCTTCAGACACTGCATCCTAATTGTCTTTTTCTCCTGCACGAATGTGCAATTTGCATTTGGTTTAAACGACATGTTCTGAATAGCACATGCAAATACACTGTTCTCAAAGGCAGTGAGCTCACTCTCAGGATTCCAAGTTTTATGTTCTGTTACTAATACAGGTTTTAAAAATGCCTATGAGATTAATTCCCATCACCAGCTCAACATCATAAATCCATAAATTCTATGTTTATTTGCAATAAGCGATCTAAACAGATGTGATCCATTCTGCCTGATAAAAGCATTTTTATAGAGTAAGTCCCTATTATTGTTTCATAGCTGGCTTGTGTACTGGTAGATGTTTTAGGGGAGGACAAGTATATGAAGAGGGCTGGTCTCAGAAAATCATAACCAAGGGCATTCTGCTTAGCAAGGGATGAGACAAAACCTGTTACTAATTTGCTTCCTAATAAAGAAAGTAGAGCTTTTTTTTTTTTTTTCATGTTTAAGTAAATTTGGATATCTTTGCCCAACTTTTTTTCATGTTCTTTGCCCCTTTTTAAAATTTGGTCCTTTTTGTTTTTCAGTTAGTTATTAAGATTCTCTCTTCCACATTCATATAAAAGTGACGTTCTTAATTTATAATTGCCATTATTTTTACACTGGGATGTGTCTGCAACCAAGGTACATGCCCTGTAAACACAAGTAAGCTGCCCGACAAAGTGGCTCAGATTCCCATGACCATATACCTTCAGCTTTTTCCATCCCATGCCTTATTTCTGGCTTCATGAGCAATTCCATATGACCAGCTGTCTGAGAAAAAACAATTGAGTCTGATTTACAGATGCTTCTGCATGACATATTGGCACTTCTTGAAAGAACACAGTTGAGTCCGGCCAGCATGGATCCGTCATTGAGCACTGACCTATGAACCAGGAGGTCACAGTTCCATTCCCAGTCAGGCACTTATCCAGGTTGTGGGCTCGGCTCCCCGTATGGCAGCTGGTCAATGATTCTCTCTCATCATCGATGTTTCTCTCTCTCTCTCTCTCTCTCTCTCTTCATCTCTGAAATTATTAAAAATATATTTTAAAAAAAGAAAAATGAAGTACAGATCAGAAATAGGCTCATGTTGTGGAATTCAGTGGTCTGACATTCACATGTCCCATCATTCTGAAGTAGCTGGAATGATGTTTGCAGCATCAGTTACCATACTTGTGTGGCTGGAGAATGGCCTCCAGATTTGGTATATGCTAGTTATCGAAGACTAAATCATGGTGTTCTTTCTTCTATGGACCTGACTCATGGCTTCCAAAATCAAGGAGTGAAAAATAAAAGTGTCAGTCCTCACTATTATTCCTAATGATTCACAAATAAACTTTTGCTTCTTGTGCCTGAGACTTTGGGCTGTTCTCATCTCATGATCTTAATTTCAAAGGAAAAGTATTTTTCTAGAGGAAACAACAATTGTTCCTTTAAGTTGGAAGTTGAGTCTATAAGATGGCCACTTTTAGCTCCTTGTGTCGGTAGATTTACAGGAAAAGTGGGAGGTAAAGATAACATGAGCCTATTTTTCTTTTCTGTTACTTTCTTGTTTTAGTCCCTCACTTGCTGTTTTTGATCCGTTTCCCCTCAAGTGGGCAAGAGTAAAGATCTGCGTGGTTTTGTTAATGGATGTAAATATCTCAGATTCATTATTCTTTTTATTTTATTAGTTTAAATATATATGTGTATTGACTCCAGAGAGGAAGGCAGAGGCAGAGAGAGCCCCTCACTGGGTATGTGCCCCACCTGAGCAGTGACCTCCTGGATCACAGATCAATGCTAACCATTGAGAAACACCAGGCAGGCAAGACTTTCTCTCCTTTTAAAATGACTCATTGATTTGGCCCTAAGGATGGCCCCGTGTTACCAACACACAGGTGCTATTAGTACCTAACACCTGAAGCCTCACAGCTCCTGTTCTGTTTTTGTCAGATCCCTACAGAGCTTCTCCCTCTGTGATCTCAAGTCACCACAACTGAACCTGCCTGAGACTAAACTCATCACCTGCAACATGAGTCTTGGTGAACTTTCCTCTTTCTGTTGGAAAAAGAAGGTATTTTCTCCGTTTCTTCACTCCTTTAGACATCTTTATAGCCAATTCCAGAATTTTGTCTTTTTTTCCCTTTAAAGAATTTTTGCTTAGCCTCTCCTCACCACCCTTTAATCAATGTTTATACCTAACACCTGGATTAGTTCTAAAGTGTCCAACTTGGTCATATCCATTCCATTTACTTCCTTTAGTTAGTCTAACATTTGTTCTTGGTAATCCTGAACAAACTTTTTGTCATATCTCTTCATGAAGTAAAGTGTTTTTATATTTCTTATTATTTCAAACACAAATACTTGGCCTTCTAACCCAATAGTGCAATTAATTTATCCCCTGAATACACTGTATGCATTTCTGCTCTGGCTGGGCCTTTCTTTCTCCCTGTTCTTTGGTGTCACTCACACACATATCACACATCAAACACACACATATCACAAATCACACGACCCCGGTCTCAGTCTCTAGAGGTTGGAACCATTGTTTTGCCTTAGTGAATGCCCAATATCTTGCACATTGCTCTCCAGAGAGTAGTCACTAGCCACTTGGGCCATGTAAATTAATTCAGATGAAATAAAATTGAAAACTCAATTCCTTAGTCACACTAGCCCCATTTTATGTGCTCCATAGTTATATGTGCCAGTGTTACCCAACCAGAAAGTGCCCGTACATAATATTTATCAAATATTTATCAAATAGAAGCAAGTTCTATTGGCCAGTGCTAGATACAAAATCTTGAACACGGGATTATTTCATAAATGTTTGGTACAGAAAAATGAGGATAAAAATGGGAGCCATAGGAGGAGGAAGAGAAAAGAAAATGGAGTTGGTGAAGAGAGAGAGAGCCATATCCAATTTTTAGAAATCTAATATCTTTTTAGTTTATATTATATTGAAAATTCATGAAATGAAAAAGATAGTCATTTCTTACCTCAATGATTAAGCCAGTCATGCTGAAGAGGCAATCCCCATAAAAACCTTGGTCATTTTTGTGTGCAGATTTTTCAAAATACCTCGCTGTTTGGTTCACTAGGATTTGTAAGTCCCCATTCTCTTAAGATATACCCAGCCATTTTCATTCTCTACCTAGTAGTCACTGAACTTACCTGGGTTCTCTTTTCACAGAGGTGGGGGGGCGTAAATCCAAGTTATTGGTTGTTCCAACTAAAAGAGCAGATATACAACCAATTATTACAGAGACCCAAGAGAGATGGAAAGTCATGGTAACAAAATTAGAGATTAAGATTATGGCAAGGCTTTTATTGGGGAATTGAGGCGGGAGTCATAGTATATGTTTATACTTAGTCAATCAAAAGTTTGCATTCCTTTTCCTAATGATAATGGGGTGGAGACATTAGGGTGACTCCCTTGCAGCATAAGGTTGCCAGTCTGGGATTTTATTCACATGATTAGATAAATTTATTATTCAATGAATGTAAGGCTACATAAGCAAGCATTTTCAAGAACTTCAAAAATATTTTTGAGAGGATTAAAAATGGCGGCGGTTTAGGCAGACGTATACAGTGCCTTGTCAGATAGGGAAAGCAGCTGAAACGAGTAGCTTCCAGACCGAATTGGCAGTGGAGATGGAGCTGAGAGACAGAGCAGATAGGGAAAGCAGCTGAAACGAGTAGCTTCCAGACCGAATTGGCAGTGGAGATGGAGCTGAGAGACAGCCTGCAGCTGGAGAAGACAGAAGACTCCTGACAGAGGTAAATTCAAGGCTTTGGGAAAGATATTTTGCCAGACCTTAGCCCTGAGGATCGGAAAGGCTCCGCACGGCACTGGCGCCGGCACCCAGCCGCGTCTCCTGAGACCGGCGGCGCAGCGGAAAGAGGGTCCGTGGAACTGCTGGTCGGCAGGGGATTCGCGATCCGGCTTCACAATCAGGAAAGGGCTGGGGCGTGCGGGCAGGAAGAAGGTGCCCCCTCGAAGTGGATTCTACATCTGGGTCCACAGTAAAGACTGAAGCGTGCCAGCAGGAGAGGCACACGCGCGGCCGCAGCCCCTCCCGCCTCTGTGGTCGGAGTCTAACTGCACTGAGCCCCACGCATAAGGCATTGTGGATACAGACATTTACCTGTGGCTGGAGTGTGGGAGAGGGTGCTGGGTTGT
>PVJC01035591.1:0-18173 GCA_004026665.1 Murina feae
CAGGCCGGGCTGAGGGACCCCCACCCCCCGAGTGCACAAATTTTTGTGCACCGGGCCCCTAGTTGTATTTAATATTTGAAAGTTGCTAAGAATGTAGATCTTAAAATTTCTAATCACAAGAATAAAAATTTTATAGTTATCTGTGGTAACAGATGCTAGATTTATTGTGGTGTCCACTTTGCACCTGTGCACTCGCGGGGTCCCTCAGCCTGGCCTGTGCCCTCTTGCAGTCTGGGACCCCTCAGGGGATGTCCACCTGCTGGCGTGCCTGGCCAGCCTGGGTGAGGGGCTGATGGCTGTTTGCAGGCTGGCCAAGCCCCCACAGTGGAGACCCTCACCCCATGGGGGTGTGGACAGCCTGGGTGAGGGGCTGAGGGCTGTTTTTAGGCTGCCCACAGCTCCCATTGACCCAAGGTCCCAGAGAGGCTGGCTGGAATCAGGTTTATGAGGTTTATCTTCTATAATTGAAATTTTGTTGCCTTGTGTGGAGGCCTAGTCAGGCAACGAAGCCTCCTGCTTGCTTCAGCTCCATGGCTTCTATAATTGAAACACTGTTGCCTTAAGCAAAGGCCCAGCCAGCCTAGGCAGGCAGTTGCAACAGAAGCCTCCTGTTTGCTCTAGCTCCATGGCTGCCGGCCTCCATCTTGGCTGGGTTAATTTGCATACAGCCACTCTGATTAGCTGGGGTGTGTGGCTTGGCTGGTGGGCGTAGCTTAGGTGTCGCAGAGTGATGGTTAATTTGCATATTACTCTTTTATTAGATTAGATATATATATAGTGCCCGGTGCATGAAATTCATACACTGGGGTTGGGAGGAAAGGGTCCCTCAGCCTGGCCTGTGCCCTCTCGCAGTCTGGGATGTCCAACTGATGGCTTAGGCCCACTCCCTGCCATCAGTCAGACATCCTTAGCACTGCTGGAGGAGAGAGAGAGGCTCCCACCACTGCCTGTGGGAGTGCACTGACCACCAGGGGGAAGCTGCTGCGTTGAGCATCTCTCTTCTGGTGATTAATGTGCATCATAGCGACCTGTTGTTCTGCTGTTCAGTCAATTTGCCTATTAGCCTTTTATTATATAGGATATTCCACATTCAAAGGCTGTTAAATCATGTTGTTTACCCATATCTTCAGAAAAAAAATTACTTCTACTGTCGTGGTAAACAACCTGCTTCCCTATTTATAATGGTCTGATCCTCTTCAGTGCAAAATCATAGCTAATTTGCTTATAAACATCAGGTGATCATAATACTCTGGCCATTCAGTGTATTTAATCATGTTTTATACATGAAAGTAATATAATCCTATATTATAAAAGCCTAATATGCTAAGTATCCAGTCACCCAGTTGGTCATTCAACCAATTAAAGTGTAATAAGCTAATGATATGCTAAAACCACTCTACTGCTCACTATGATGTGCAATGACACCAGGGAGTAGACGCTCCGACTGGTAGGTTAGCTTTCTGCTGGGGTTCAGCTGATTAGGACTGAGTGGGGCTGGACACACCCTGGAGCCCTCCCACAGTCCCTCTCCAGCTGGTCAACCTCCCACATCTCTCCCTGGCACCAATTGTGCACTGGTGGGATCCCTCAGTCTTGCCTGCACTCTCTCACAATCCAGGACCCCTCGGGGGATGTCAGAGAGCTGGTTTTGGCCCAACAGTGGAATGACCGGTCACTGTGGTGCACACTGACCATCAGGGAGCAGACACTCAATGTAGGAGCTGCCCCCTGGTGGGCAGATGCTAAATGCAGGTGCTGCCCCCTGATGGAGAGCTGCTCAGCCAGAAGCCAGGTTCATAGCTGGTGAATGCAGCAGCGGAGCCGCTTCTGCCTCCCCAGCAGCACTAAGGATGTCTGATTGCAGACTTTGGCCTGCTTCCCTTGGGGAGCAGGCTGAAGCTGGCAGTTGGACATCCCCCAAGAGCTCCTAGACTGCAAAAGGGCACAGGCTGGGCTGAGGGACCCCCCTGAGTGCACTAGTCTTATATAAGTAAATTGTATCTTTCAATAAAAAACTTCCATGAAAATCCTACCATAGCACCCCATGTTGACAATGTCAACACTTTTTTTCCTATTAAAATGTTTCCTTGAAACTACAATTCATTATCTATTAATCACATTTAAAAATCAAGTCACAGAAAAGAATTGTCTGAATTAATTGGGTCTGACTATGTGAATACAAAAAATAAAAGAAAAAGAAAAAGAATAAATAATTAAGTGATCTTAGAATTAGAATGGACCAGAGAAGTTTTCCCACTCATCTTCCTCTTCAAAAAGAGGAATGAAAAACCCTGAAGAATTTAGGGTAAGGTTTTGCTTCCACATGGACATTTTATTTTGCCTTAAATGGATGTAGAAAGACCCAGAACAATGGGTCTCAGGTATTTTGTTTTTGATGTTTATTCAACAATATAGAGGATTTTGTTTATCCAAAATAAATTCTATAAGGATTATTAATATCTTAATATCTGCGCACACATAGACAAATCTCATAAAGGAAATTAAAGGAGAGAAAATGAAACTCTTCTTGGAGCAGAGCTTGTTAACCCTGAGGTAGTGTCTACTGTTATTAATTACTGAGTGCTCACATGTTAACTGCCACTGTGCCATTTGATATGCAATAAGCTTATTCCCTCTAATGCAACACAAGAGAAGGAGAAAGATATAGAGAAAGAAGGAAATGTACCATAGTTTTACCTGTATGGTAAACAGATTTTACCTAAAAATTCCAGATTGTTCAGGAATATCAGGGTGGCCTTCTACTACTGCAAGCCAAGGACAAAGACCTGAACCTTTCCCACAAGGCGCTTACTCTACAAAGACAATGGGCAATATGTGGCAGCTTCTTATACCTGGTGGTTGGGATAGATAATGCAGAAAAGGTGAGGGCTCTTTGGCTGGAAGAATGGATTTTAAAAGACTTCATCAAGGCAGCATTTCCAGTCTACTGGAGACCTGCCCTTTTCTATTTGCTTTAATGAGAACGCCTAACCAGAAGAAGGTTTCCTGGCAGACACAGGTGAAGGGCTATGCAGCTATGACTCATTTAACATCAGACTCCAGTTTTATGTTTTATGTTAGTGAATCTGGACCCCCTCCCTTTTCCCTTCTGACTTTCACTGTGATGGCTTGGACCATGACTGGTCCTGCTTAGAGAAGTGACTGGTCCTTCTTAGAAAAGAGAGGGCCACTTTGCAGATGCATAAATATTTATTTTAGAGAGAGCCATGAGTAAACTTTTAGTGATGCACTAGCATACAATACTCAATTTCAGAAAATAAAATTCAGGGGGTTTTATCATCATCCCAGAATACACTTTTCAAAAATACTAATGTTAAATATGAACTGAAGAGAACACTCATAAACACACAAATTGTAGCTATGAGCAGAGTTCTCTATTACTAATTGCCAAACATTATATTTTAAATCTTTTTTTTATTCTTAATTGAAGATATCTTCTGACATCAGCTCTGTAAAATGAGACAGGGGCTAAATTCAAGAAAGAATAGAACATTAAATTTTGACTCTACTGTATTTGTATAATGAACACCCACTGACTTGCATACTCATCTACTTGCATACTCAATTCTGTGCTTTGCTGCATATTCTCCTCCAGACCTTGCATCCATCCATCAGAAGCACTATCTGGCCAGTAACTACAGAACCCAGCAATAATTGTTCAACATGGTGGAATGGAAAAAAATTAGCCCTGAAAATCCCAGGACCTGCTTCCCAACCCTAGTTCTTCCTCCAGTCAGCTGTTGATTTACTTCGCCTCTATGAGTCTGTTTTATCCTTGTAAAATGTAGGTGGTAATAAAACATTAGAGCAAGCATGTCAAACTCAAAGGCTAATATGGGTCAAATAAATGAGGCATAAGGCATTCGGGCTGCAAGTTTGACATGCTTGCATTAGAGGGTTATTGGAAGGGTTGAATACAATTAGAGGTATGTAAAAGCATTTAATAAACCATGTAACTCTGCTGTAGTTTTTGTAACTACTAAACTGCCTTTAGTACAAAAATATTACACTCTTACTACTAAACTAGAGGCCTGATGCACAAAAATTTGTGCACTCAGGGGGTTCCTCAGCCCAGCCTGTGCCCTCTTGCAGTCTGGGACTCCTCGGGGGATGTCCACCTGCTGGCGTGCCTGGCCAGCCTGGGTGAGGGGCAGAGGGCCATTTCAGGCTGCCCACAGTCCCTTCAGGGTTTGGGTCCCTACTGGGATGCCTGGCTGGAAGCAGGTATCTGGGATTTATTTAACTTCTATAATTGAAACTTTGTTGCCTTGGTCCCCCGCTCGAAGCCTGGGTTGCCCCTGGCAACCCAAAGTCCCAGCCCGGCAGGTATCTGGGGTTTTTTTTATCTTCTATAATTGAAACTTTGTAGCCTTGAGTAGAGGCTTCCTCCGTTGTCCTCCATTGTCCAGGGCAACTCCAGCTCTGTGGCTGCCGCCATTTCAGCTGAGTTAATTTGCATATCTACTCCTGATTGGTTGGTGAGCGTGGCTTGTGGACATGGCCTGTGGTTGTAGCAGAGTGAGAGTTAATTTGCATATTACTCTTTTATTAGATTAGATGGATGGCAAGGTGCCACTTCCAGGGGCAACAATTTTTAATAACTAGATTAAAAAAACATGGAATAATGAGTGCCTGGAGCCTACTATCTTTCAAACTCAGGAACAAAGGTCCATCCTCACTTCCAAGGCTGGATCCAACCTTATCTCAAATCTAAAAGCAAAGCTGAAGCCCATCAAGGACAGCAGTGGACGCCCACAATCGCCACATTTTTGTTAAAACAAAGAAAATTTTCAACTAAGCAATTTCAAAGTTTTGAAATCGTAGTATTTCCAAGTGCTAATTCAGTTCTTGACATTGACTTTATTATTCTCTTTTGCCTAAATTATCAAGAAGTGCAGAACTAAGTTTTATGCCTAACTTGGAAGAGAATGCTTAGCTTTTGCTTTTTGTTAGAGCTTTTTTCCTGACTCACACCTCTTCCCCATTTTATTAATGTCTTTCAAAAGAATGCTATTGAATTTGTAGCTTTTAGTATAAGACAAGAGAGTCAGGAAAGAGGTTGTAAAAAATGAAGGAACATATTCACACATTTTCTTTAAATATAAAAAGTGACAAAATGATGTGTCTCAACCTAGTAGAACTTCAGATTACACAGTCAGCATTAGAGAACTCACTGGCGAGTGCACACGAAACAGGTTCATTTTGTTGAGTGTTTATTTCTGAATTGCTACCTATTATGAGCTCCCTCTTGACTTGCAAACAGCAGAATTTTTCTCGTCTTTCCAGTTTCAGATTTCACCAGAAAACGAAGAGCCGAGTCAGGACTAAAGGGGCCCCGTCTGCCTACCAAGAAGGATGAACTATTTGGGAAATAAAATAATGCCACGAGGAGTCAGAATTTCCAAGAACCTTTCAACAAAAATGGTAGAGACTACAATTTCTCCTAGATTTTACATTCCTCACGATGTGAGCATGAAGATTTATCCTGAGAAGGCTCATTAACAGGAACATCTTATATAATTCTATGTCTCCTTAGGGAATCTATTAAGTGACTTACACAAACTGGGTGTTCAATAAAGTTGTTGAATAAACAAAACAATGTCAAGAGTAACAGCAGCAAATAATATTTGTCCATGGTTCAGCTTTAAGGCATCTGTCCTGATGACTATGTGATCACATGAAAATTCAGATAAGTTTAAAGACACAGAAACCCTACTTACAAGTCTGAGCAACCATGTCAAGCTAGAGAATACGGGGAGGGAAAAAGGCTGGTTTCTGTAAATGACTTGGTAAAGTAATTTCCATATTCATATCTTGATCCAACCCCTACAGTATGCATGACATAAATAGATATGATAAATGAGATCAATCAGAGAGGGCTGTTCCAATCAAAAGCACCCCTGGACAATCACTGTAACATAGATAAGTGAGCCATGACCCACCCAGCATTCCAGGTAGGGAATCATGGAGAAGAAGTCTTTCCATAGACTTGAGAATCAAGATACACTATTTCAATGCAGTTCAGTCAGGCAGAGGGAAGAGTAGGCACTGGGTTCTGGTCACATGAATGTGCTGGTCTATAGCAGCCAGTGGGCTCAGAGGGCTGAGGCGAAAGAGTGAGGCAGCAGAAAAGGCTCGCAACTCAGGCTCCCAAAGCGCCTTTTATGAACCGCCAAGCAGTTTGAACTTCATTCGGAGAAACTAGAAATACCAAGTAGTTCAAGCAAAGGAGTTCTATCATCATGATTTTAGAAAGTTAAGTGCAGGCCACATAATGGGCCCCAAATTAACAATTACCGACATGCTTTATGTGCCAAGCAAAGTACCAAGAGCTCACCATGCAGTGTCCTCACAACAGGCCAATCAAGTAGACACTATGTTTTCCAATTTTGTAGGCAAGGACATAGGTTTTAGTGAGATTAAATGACTTATCCAACTTATCACAGCTGTAGTGGCAGAGCTAGGACTCAGAGCAGGATCTAATTCTGATGCTTATACAAGTAAAAGGAGAGGAGACCAAAAATAGGATCTCCAGCCCAGAGACGAAGAGGGTCTGAACCAGGGCAAGGAAAGTGGTGCTTGTATAGCATGACATATTACAACAGCCAGGAGCTTCAGTTTTAGCAAATCGATCCTGAATGCTTTAGAAGGAATTTCAAAACTAATGATTCTCTAAAAAGTTTGAAAGAATGCTCCAACTACAAGCCTTAACTTAGATACACAGTCTACAATCAAGCATCATTTTCTATGGCAAAACAGCAACACTTATCTTAAGAAACCTCACAAACAAAAATGTCTTCAAAGCTTGATATTACTCACTAAAAAACATCTTTGCATATCCCAAACTAGTGGGCACACAACCACAATGAAATTGTACTCACATCCAGCAGGATGGCGATAATAGCAAAAGAAAAGTGCAACAGAAAAGGAAAAGAAGTGTTGGCCAGAATGGTGAACAAATTAGAACTCTCATACACTGTCAGGGGAAGTGCAAAGTGGCTCAGCCACTGTGGAAAACGTTTTGATGGTTACTCAAAACGTTAAACACAGGATTATCATATGTCACAGAAATCCCACTGCTAGGTACTTATGCAAGAGAACTGAAAACAGAGATTCACACAGATATGTGTAGGTCAATGTTCACTGCAGCATTATTCACAATAGCCAAAAGAGAGAAACAACCCAAGCATCTATCAACAGAGTACTGCATAAGGATATCATGTGTTTTATACATACAGTGGAATAGTATTCAGTTACAAAAAGAAATGAAGTTCTGATACATGCTTACCACATGATGAAACTTGAAAAAATAATTCAGACACAAAAGGACAAATATTGTCTGATTGCACTTACATGAGCTCTCTAGAGTAGGCAGATTCATTGACACAAAAGAAGATTAGAAGTTAACCAAGCCAAGGAATGGGGGTGGGGGATGGAGAGTTATTGCTTAATGGTTAGAGTCTCTAATGGTTTGGGGGCATAGAAAGTTTTGGAAATTGATAGTGCAAACCGTTACACAATATTGTGAAAGTACTTATGCCACTAAATTGTACACTTTAAAATAGTTAAAATGATACCTCACTGTCATTTTAATTTGAATCTCTCTGATGATTAGTGACTTTGAGCATTTTTTCATATGTCTCTTGGCCATCTGTATGTTTACTTTGAAGAAGTGTCTATTTAGGTCCTTTGCCCATTTTTAAATTTGGTATTTGTTTCCTTATATAGTTTGGCTACTGACCCCTTATCAGATGTATCATTGGCTAATATGTTCTCCCATACAGTAGGTTCCTTTTTATTTTGTTGTTTTCCTTTGCTGTGCAGAAGCTTTTTGTTTTGATATAGTTCCATTTGTTTATTTTCTCCTTAGTTTCTCTTGCCCTAGAGATGTATTGGCAAACATACTGCTACCAGAGATGTCTGAGATTTTTCTGCCTATGTTTTCTTCTATCCCTCACACCTGTCAAATGGCTACCATCAACAAATCAACAAATGACAAGTGCTGGCAAGGATGTGGAGAAAAAGGAACCCTAATACATTGCTGGTGGAAATGTAGATGGTGCAGCCACTCTAGAAAACAATATGGAGTGTCCTCAAAAAATTATATATGAGGCTACCATTTGATACAGTGATCCCATTTCTAGGTATACATCCCAAGAAACCCAAAACACCAATAAGAAAGAATATATGCATCCCTATGTTCCACAGCAGCACAATTTATAATAGCTAAGATCTGGAAACAGCCAAGTGTCCATCAATAGATGAATGGGTATAAAAGCCATGATACATTTACACCATGGAATACTATGCAGCAGTAAAAAAATAAAAATAAAAGATCTCTTACCTTTGGAGATAGCATGGAGAGACCTGGAGAATATTGTGCTAAGTGAAACAAGCCAGAGAAAGACAAGTATCACATGATCTCATTCATATGTGGAATCTAAATACATTTGATAATTGGGTTACTATCAGATTCTACTTAATAGATGGAGCTGATACAAAGAAGAGAATTTCTAGTCATCAGAAAGATATGTTTCTAAATTTAAAATGAGCAAATTGACACTGACTTACAAACTCCCATGTATTTTGGTTAGTGTGTTTACAGCCTAACCAGCCCTAATTGAACATAATAGAAAGTGAGCATTTAGTTCTTTAGATTTGAGAATTCCAACATCAGGAATGACATAGTCCCAGGTGTACAACATTCCTTATGGCTGGAGAAGTGGTTAGATTAAACAAGATCACTTCCCAATCACCTCCTTTCCTCCTGCCTTTCAAGAGACTGCCTAGTTGTTATGCTTCCTAGATATCCCCCTTTTCATAATTTATCTAATTTCTACTCTGCTTATTTTTTTTTTTAATCCACAACTCCCATTTATACCACTACCAGTATTTCACTTGGGAAACTCATTCAACATCCCTAATAACCACTTTTAAAGTAAATATTTGACCATTTATTAGTTAAAGTCCCCTAAGAACCCCTGGCCTGGTTGGCCAGGAACCACCATTAAAGATCTGCTTACTGAATTTCTACCTTCCCTGTGCTACTCTGGTCCTGCTAAGGAGATCTTATTGTTGGATCTTCTGCAAAACAGAGTTAAACATGCATAGAAAAATCTCATCCTTGTGCTTCTTCAGAGCTTCTCGTTATCAATAAGCCAAGGGGAACCCTGAGCCATTGCTCCAACGTGGCAGCCTGGCTCTCACCAAGCACTTGAAAATGACTGTGTCCTGGGTCTTATCTCCTGGAGGTGCCACCTGACACTGCAGCAGGTGCCTTGTTAGTCTTCAGAGGCATGCCCAAAGAAACAAGCTTAACTCTGTCGTGATTGTCCCCGGGGGCCAACCTGAGAAGTTTACCTAAAGGTCAAAGGTCATGCCACATTTCATCAGAACTTCATGGAGGCTCCTAAGGTGCTCATTTCAGAAAGACATGGCTTAGCCTAGTCCTAAGGCTCATAAATCCAAGGTCAGAGAAGGCTCCCGTATGTCCTTCAACAAGTCCAATTCATAAGTCCTCACTCACATGCTCCCCATCTCTCACACTGAGGCTGGACCCATGTTGTAGATGATGCCACAGCAAGAAAAGACAGTGAGGTGCACAGTAGGGCTGAAGCCCTCAGTTTCAACTCTGGCTCCTTGACTTAATCCATGTGGGAACCCAGCACTGTTACTCATTGCTGAGCCTCTCCATTCCCAGTTTAATTCAGGCATATAGATACACGGAAATCTGGCCCCCAGAATAGCACTGCTAAGAACTGACCATTACAAACGTAAGGGCCAGAAGCTTGAACTCGGCTAATTACTGAGATGGGTTCATGAGGCCTCTTCTAAATCTGAGGCCCCAGGACTATTCTCATTACAGGCTGGGCTGGATTCTCCTTGTGTTGCTTCCATTTTATTTTATCCATTTTAACTCCCTGGGGAGCTCTAGAGACTTGAAGCAACAAGGAGACATCAGCTCAGTGTGGGTCCCTGGGAGATGGAGAGCTGAGGCCAAGTCACAAAAGCAGTGTCAGAGAAAACACTCTTGACTTTAGGTCAAAAGACTTTACATTGCCATTTTTGCAAGAATAGGTTCTGTTTATTCCATGATTAAATAAAAATAAAGATAACACTGTTCACTCAGGGGTGAGGTAAAAAAAATGATGGCAATTCAAAGTCTCAGATGCTTCTGAGTCCTTTTTTATTGTGGCTGTTTTGTGCTTATTGTACCAAGGAAAACACTTTTCACAGTCTTGTGGTTTTGAAATGAGATATCCTTCTCATGTTGGTCTGTTGTTTTTAATTTAATTTATTGAATTGCAAGCATAAACTTCTAGACACTAGCAATTCTGAGAGATTTAATGGGCCCAGCCAGGTTACTAAAGGAATGAAGAAGCAGGTGAAAGTGGACACCAATTTGCAGCATCCCTGTGCCCCTCCCCATACCAGGCATTAACCCTTCCCCTCCCATAATTAGTGCTTGATTTACTGAAGCTCCTTTTTTATAGGACAACTTTCTTGACATATAATTCACATTCCATAAAAGTCACTCTTTTAACATGTACAATTCAGTGGCTTCAGTGAGTTCACAAAGTGTGCAATTTTCACTACCACCTAGTCTTAAAACATTTTCATCACCTTGAAAAGAAATGCCAGGCCCATTAGCACTCAGTCCCCTTTGTACTAGTCCCTGGAAACAACTAATTTCTATTTATTGATTTTAAGAGACAGAGAAACAGAGAGACCAAGACATTGATTAGTTGCTCCACTTATCTATACATTCATTTCTTGATTCTTATATGTGCTCTGACCAGGATTGAACCCACAATCTTGGTATCTGGACAACACTCTAATCAACTGAGCTACCCGGCAAGGGCCCCTCCAAAGCCTTGATTCCCCTGCTGAAGACTCAGATGTTTATCTCTAACCCAGATCTCTCACAACAGTCCTCTGGTCCATATATCCACAGCTTTCTGGGCATCTCTTCTTGAATTTCTCACAGGTAATTTAAAGTTACGGGTGTCTAAAATTTAGCATATTGTCTCCTATTATCCCTCAAAGCCACCACCTCCTCCTCCATTGTTCTTTACCTCACCATTTACCTGGGTTTCAGAATCAGAAACCATGGCATCGTTCTTGAAGCCTTCCTCTTTTGCCTCTTTCCTCCACATCCAATCACATCTTCCCCAAGTCATTCAGATTACTTTCACTCTCAGTGCCATTTTCTAGTCTAGGCCTGGACTTTCAATCTGGAGTGTGAACAAACTCCAACTTGCCTTTAGCCTTGTCTCCTTCCAACCTATCGTTAGCCCCAGAGTGACTAACTAAAAGCAGCCCTGGTTAGTTACACTCCCATGTCCAAGGCCCTTCCACATACCTGACACGGTCTGCAAAGTCTTATAACATCTGCTTCTTTCTCTAGTCTCAACTCTAAAATTCAGACTTAGGTGTCTCCTCTAATTCACTAGTTATTTTCTTATCTCCAGACCTGTGTTCTGGACAGAATGAATAGCAAGCGAAGTCCTCGTCTCAATCTCCCCAAACACTTTTTCCTTTTTGACCTGGCTAACCTATTCGGGTCTCACTCAGTCATCTTTTCAAGGCAATTCTCTCTAAGCACCACTCCCAGTAAATGGTTAGGGGCACCTCTTTTTGTTCCCATGACACCTGTACTGCTGCCATTATAGCATTTTTCATATAACTTGAATCGTCTGTTTACTTGCTTCTGTTTCCCACTTGTCTGAGCTCTGTGAGGGCAGGGGGAGTGTCTGTCTTTCCCTGTGAATCCTCAGTGTCTAGCACAACACAGGTGCTTTCAACCACTCTTGAAACAGCAGCTTGCCATCTGCCACATACAAGCGATGGGTCTGCTGGGATTCCATTTACCAATGGTGGGTGCTGAGCCAGGATATTTTTGCGTTTTTATTGTTTCTATCTGGGCATATTTCATCCTGGGCCCTATCAGAAGCAAACATCCCTTTCTGATATGGTAGGCAAAGAATTAGGCAAACAACTCAAACATTGTTTTGATTTTTTAAATTTCATTTCTTTTTCTTTCTAAAGGAAAGGAACAAGAACATGCTGCATATCTGAGACCTTATTCTTGTGTTCCACCGGTCCCTGACCTGCTTTGCTGAAACTGACTACTTTGTACTTTAACTTTTTCTTGTGCAAAATGAGGATGATAAACTCTACCTTGTCAGGATGTTGTGAGAACAGATAAGAAGATATATGAAGGTACCGTAACTCTGAAAAGAGTAGCCCACAAGAAAGCCAATAGATTTGCCTTGCTCTTATAGGCCATTATAAAAATACTAGGGGCCCAGTGCATAAAAATTTGTGCACTCAGGGGTGGGGGGGTGTCCCTCAGCCCAGCCTGTGCCCTCTCTCAGTCTGGGACCCCTCAGAGGATGTCCACCTGCTGGTATGCCTGACCAGCCTGGGTGAGGGGCTAATGGCTGTTTTCAGACTGCCCACAGCTCCCATTGACCCAAGGTCCCAGTGATGCTGGCTGGAATCAGGTTTCTGGGGTTTATTTATCTTCTATAATTGAAACTTTGTTACCTTGAGCTGAGGCCTAGGCAGACAACGGAAGCCTCCTGTTTGCTTCAGCTCTGTGGCTTCTATAATTGGAACATTGTTGCTTGAGCAGAGGCCTGCCAGCCTAGTCAGGCAGTTGCAACAGAAGCCTCCTGCTTGTTTCAGCTCTGTGGCTGCCCGCCACCATCTTGGCTGGGTTAATTTGCATACAGCCACTCTGATTGACTGGTGGGCATGGCTTGGCTGGTGGGTGTGGCTTGGGTGTCTTGGAGTGACTGCCAATTTGCATATTATTCTTTTATTAGAATAGCCAAACTTAAATGCCCACAAAAGTAACATTACACACAAAAGTGCATTATGCTTTGCTGCGGCTGTACACAGGGCCCTGGGGTTGAGAGCCCCAGGCCATCTGAGCACCTTCCCCCTGATGCTCTGACTCTTCTGTCTCTGAGTTGCTCGGCTGCAGGTAGGGAGGAAATCATATTTTCTTTTTCAGTCTTATTAGATGAGTAACACATCCATTTCCCCTATTCCACCCTCCATGCAACTCAAATTCTTGAGAACAAGGCTGGATTCTCCAAAGGAGAAAATGTGATTGGGGTAACACATTAAGGGCTGCTGTGGGAAGTCACCTATTGTCTGATAAATTCATAATTATAGGTTGCATCTTCATTCCCTCAGAGGCACCATAACAGTCTCAGTTTTTAATTCTGCTGGTGGAGAGGAAGACGTTAAATCATTTAGGAGACCAGCTGTGTTGTACTTCAGCTGCAAAATGCAAACGTTCTCAAGTGTGCTTGGCATATATTCTGAGCTGAAGCACACGCTGCTTATGCAGGCAAAACATCCTTGTACTGCAGATGCCCAGGAAAGCGACTGGGGACTGTATGAACACGCAGTACAGTGACACCAGCTTCCTCCTGATGAGCACATGCTGTGTCACATTTTTCTTGTTTCACATCTTGTCAATAGGCACCAATTCAACTTGGAACCATACACCACAAAATTCTGGAAGTAAAAGGAGTCTTAACAATAATCAGGTCTAATACCTAAGTTTTGTAGATTAATAATAATAATAATAATAATACCCAGAAAGTGTGAGCAGTCTATGTGGTCATGCTGTCAGGTAAAGGTACTATTTCCATTAAGTTTGATAGAGCCCTTCACCAGATTTCCTTATGACTTTTCAAACGAAAGTCCAAAGGAAATCATATTGATTTTTTTTTTTTTGAAAGGGAGGGAGGAGAAGCTGTGTTTGTGATTAAACACAAGAGAGTCCAATATCCGACTGATTGCTTTGTGGCAGCGAGCCTACCTCCAATAACCAATACTAACTTTCCTATTTGAAATGGATTCCCAGCCCCTTCCAGGAAAGCCTGCAGCCAGCAGACACAGGACTGACGCCTCCAAGATGCTTGCTGCAAGTGGAAGAATGTCAAGTCTGTTGTGCCCCTGTTACTAAAAGAGATAAAGCAGGTTTCTGGAACTAGAGTGGCTCTTTCAAACTTGACTTCTCTCCTTTACCTAATTCTTGATTCCTAGCGTGTGCCCTTGTCTCCTTGGAAATCTCCCTCCACTAATTTTCCCCTTGCTCCTCTCATATCTCTTCTCTCTCTCTCTCTCTCTCTCTCTCTCTCTCTCTCTCTCTCTCTCTCTCTCTCTCTCGTTAGGGTCCTCCCCTCCTGCCGACCAGGAGCTTAAGCTTTCCTCAGCATGAAGCAAACATAGCAGGATGGCTGTGCACCACCCGCTTTCTCCCACCAGAGGCTAATCGCCTCCCTGCCTTCTCCTGCACCCTCTGGCTTTTGGAAATGAAGAGTCATCTATCCTCATGGCTGCCTCTTCCTTACTCCATTCACTCCCTAACTCACTACCTCTGGCTCTGCCCTCACCATGCTAGCAGAGTGCCGTGATTCCTCAAAGCACCTCAACTTCCAACTCCTGTTTTCCACACCATCTAAATATTTTGTGAATGTCTTCATGCCTATTCCCAATATCTGAAGTGAAGGTTCTCATGTCTCTTGACAATGGCCTTATTCTGAAGGGTTTCTGTCTTTGCCTTTCCCCATGACACAATGATACTGCTTCCAGGGCTAGTTGTCTTAAAAAATACAAATCAGATGCCACCTCCTGCTCAGAAACTGTCTTTGTGGCCTAGTTTGTTCTATAGGCTATGTTCTCTAGGATAAAGACCAGTTTCCTCAGTTTTTCCAGAATCATATTTGTCCACTTGCTCCCACCTCTGCCCACACTGAATTCTTGCTAGAATCCACTTTGTCCCCCTCTTTCATGTCTTACTATCTCCCTTTATGCTTTTCTTGCCACCTGCAATAAGCGCTTCCCATGTTCTCCCCCTATTCTATTTCTACTTCTCCTTTAAAGTCCAGCTCACATGTCAATTCCTCCCTGAAGCCTCCCTCCCTCCCTGGCTTGAAGTGGCCACCCCCTATCCCGCTACCCTCTCTGCTCCTAAGCACTGGAACACTTCTCTATTACACCATTCAACATACTACACTGGAATGATTATTTTTAAAAGAAGACTGCCCCATCTATCAGACACATAGCTCTTCCCCAAGGAATTAGCAGTTCTCTACTTTGGTTTCATAGTTCTTCCATGTGTTTGGAAACCATACATGCCATAGATAGCATCCCTTCCTAATGTCCATCCTTGGAGAAGGTTGCTAAAATATGATGAACTTTTGCCTGAGTCATAAATCTTTTGAGAATCACCTGAATTAGTGAGACAAATTTTGGGAGAAAACAAATATATTTTTACCAAGTTTCCTGAGAAATGCATCACCTTCTTCTTATAGGGCATAACCACCCCTATTTCCCCACCAGTAGCATGAAATGTTATACGAACACCACATTGTTTTTCTTCAAAATAAGACAGTCATTTTATCTATTAAAATAGTCTCTGGATTAAAATTCATAATTATCAGGATGATACACTTGCCTCTGAGGCTCAGAGATGGGCAGACCGTTCCTATCCTCAATAAGAGCACAGCAATACAAAGGTGGAGAAACCAGCCTAAGGGATCTTATTTTCATGAACAGAACCTTTTTCTCTTGATCAAGACTCAAACTCAACTGTTTCCCTCCAGGGCAGTGGTTCTAAACCTTGGCTGCACATTAGAAATCACCTGGGAATCTTTTTAAAATCCTGATTTCTGGGCTGCATCCTCCGGAAATTCTGTTTCTTTGTTACTAATGTTGTGGCCCCACCCCATAACAAAGAAACAGAATTTCGGGAGGATGAGGCCCAGAAATCAGGATTTTAAAAAGATTCCCAGGTGATTCTAATGTGCAGCCAAGGTTGAGAACCACTGCTCCAGGGAGACTGGCTTTCCTCTCCTTTCCCTGACACAGATGCCTACAAACTTGCTTTTCTCCATTTAACAAGCAAATCTGTTTGCAAACTGGAAGCTGCTGAAGTGGGAGGGTGTGAAACCTGCACACTGGAGGATAGTTCTGAAGATGCAACTGTGGAGGAGTTTGATTTAGCCACACCGCTCAGAGTCAGAGTTATAACCAAACCGGTGCATGCCCAGTAGTGCAGGAGAAGGCCCGGCCCGATCCTCCTGAGCCCTGCTGACAAACCCTCGGCCCTGAAGGAAACCCATGGGCCTTTCCTCTCCTTTCCCCCGAGGGCAGGGAGGCCTCTGCCAACAAGCACAGACTTTAGGGTGGCTGCAATGTGATCCTACTGGTGACAACCAAGTTATTCGATGGAAACTCACACACCACCACCTGCTGCCTCTCCCAGGGCCATAGTGAGAGCTGGGGTTTCCGCTGTCGGCTTGCTCCCCTGGGAGGAAGGGCATCAAAGCCCAGATCCAGCTCGAGAACATACCTCTGGCACTTGGACGAGGTCACCAGCAAGTCAGTGCCCAGAACAACCCGTGGCCTTCCCTGTCTCGGGCCAAAGGGTGACTAAATGGAAAAGCTGCATTCCTTCACCAGAAACTACTGACTCATAACCGTGTCTAAAGGGAAATGGGTCTATTTCATTTCAGCGGTCATTTTATAATCTCTATGCCTAAGTAACTACTCCCCATAACTTAGAAACTGTCCACTAAGGAGCCCAGAGAATGGCAACAACAGGTGTAACTGACACACTAGAAACCTAAATTTGCTATTACATTCACAGTAATATGAGATTCCTTGACAGACAGCTGTGACAAATTCTCTCGTAGGGGTTAAGTGAGCTCTAAAATGTCTTTATGGAGCTAATTACTACAGAAAACAACCCAAAGATAGGAAAGACAGACCAGACATTTGCAAAGCATCTGACAGTTTTCCCGTTTCTTGACGCTTATTGCGAGGTGATGCCACCGCATGGTACATGCATGAGAGGCTGTCACTGAACAACTGAAAGGAAAGACCTGCTCAGAAACATGGTTTCCTATCGAAGGCACAGCAGGTCAGAAAGCACAACCTTTTGTGAGTAGGCAATAAGGGAAATTAAGTCTTAAGGTAAAGTTGTTGCTGTGGCGAGTTTATTAAAAGAGATCATTTTGAAGACAGCGTGCCCAGGGAGCAAGTGGCGCTTCCTAATCGCCCTGCATGTCTCATTTCTAACCCAACCTTGTATCTTACTCCTTCTCATGTCCATATGTGGCACATTAACCCCTCTCACTATGTACATTTTTATAGAATATACATGTTTCATTTCCTTCAATTCTGGCAATTAAAAATGTCTGCCTTCATAATTCATATACATATATATCTAAACTAATAAAAGCGGAATAGTAAAATTAACCGTTTCTCCGGGACGCCCACAGCCAATCAGAACGGCTGTATGCAAATTAGCCCAGCCAACATGGCGGCCGCCACTCACGGACCTGAGTAAACATTTAGGCAGCGTCCGTTGCAGCAGGAGCGAGAGCGAAACTACCTGCTTGCTGGCTCCTTAGCCTTTGGCCTGAAGCAAAAACGCACATTTGCAACAATTAAGTGTAACAATTGTTTCATTATAGACGCTGCCAGGTGAGGCAGAGAGGAGGATTCCTTAGTAAAAGGCTGCCTTAAAGGAACAGCATCAATTATAGGAACCTGCCTCCAGCCAGCCTTGCTGGGACGTTGGTCAATGGGAGCTGTGGGCAGCCTTAAAGCCCCTCACCCAGGCTGGTCAGGCACGCCAGCAGGTGGACATCCCCGAGGGGTCCCAGACTGCGAGAGGGCATAGGCCGGGCTGAGGGACCTCCCGAGTGCACAGAGCGGCTGCAGGGAGGGACAGCGCAGGACCCAGGACCCGTGAGTGGGAAAGAGGCGGCAGAGTTGGAGGGCACCGGGAAGCGGGTAAGAGGCGGCAAGGGGCCGGCAGCCTGCTTGGTGGGCTTCCCAGGCCCTTGGAGGGGCATCGGGAAGCGGGAAAGAGGCGGCAGGGTCGGCAGCCTGCTTGGTGGGCTTCCCAGGCCCTTGGAGGGGCATCAGGAAGTGGGAAAGCAAGGTGGCGGGCTGGGGAGTGGGAAAGAGGCAGCGGGGGGTCAGTGGCCTGCTTGGCAGCTGCCCAGGCCCCTTGGCAGCACTGGGAAGTGGGAAAGGAAGGCAGCAGGGGACTGGTGAGTGGGAAAAAGTCAGTGGCCTGCTTGGCAGCTCCCCAGGCCCTTTGGGGGCCACTGGGG
>PVJC01035592.1:0-18177 GCA_004026665.1 Murina feae
GGAGGTGCAGACAATTTACATGTTTCTCTTTTATTAGATTAGATATGTTATGCACAAAAATTTTAGTAAGAATTCAGCTTCTATAATAAAGTACAGATGACTTCTGAACAAGATAATATCCCAGTATTGCAACCAGGACAAATGTTTGCAGATGGATGATATAATACTGTGTGGCCATGCTTATTTCTAAAATGCACAACTAAATCCCTGTTATTTAATCTAAGACACTAGTATAAATATAATTCTTGCAGATACCATTATTTTGATGATTTTACATGAAAGCAGAGACTTAAGTTCTGGAGTGACAAAAAAAAATCTTTATATTCTGATGACATAAACAAATTACTGAGCCCTACTATTTATTCATGTCAGAATAAAACATTTGTCAAGAAATACATTAAAAAGCACTAGGATTAATTAGATGTGAAAATAAACTTTACTATTACAAGGGACAAATAAAGGGTAATTGTTTTGTCTCCTCTGGTCAACTAAGAACATACTGAATTTTTGCTGAAATCATTACAAAATGTGCAGTACAAAGAGTAATTTTCCTGTGACCATCATCGTTATTGGGTAGTAATGGATTCCTTAGTATGAAAATTTTTACTATTTCACGTAAACATTCATAAAATCAATTAGATATAAATTTCTACTGTCTGATCATGGTTTTCTTTAGTGTTATAGTTTCCTAATGTCATTGTTTTGAAAAATGCAACATATTTATAACAATTCTATAAGTATAAAAAATGAAAGAGAATTCAAAAGAAATAAACATGGGACAGAACTCATAATTAATTATTTCCATGTTCATATCGCAACATCCTATCTAATAAAAGAGTAATATGCAAATTAGTCCTCACTCCACTACAGCTAAGCCACACGCACCAGCTAATCGCCATGCCCACCAACCAATCAGAGCAACTATATCCAAATCAAAGCAGCCAAGATGGCGGCTGGCAGCCACGAAGCTGGAAAAAACAGGAGGCTTGCCTGGGCGATGGAGGAAGCTAAGGTTTCTGTCTGCCTAGGCCACTTATGGCCTCCACTCAAGGCAACAAAGTTTCAATTATAGAAGATAAATAAACCTGAGATACCTGCTTCCAACCTTGGGCTCAAGGAAGTGCTGGGAGCCTGGGTTGTCAGGGGCTACCCGACCTGGGCTCCAATTAAAGCAACAAAGTTTCAACTTTAGAAGTTAAATCCCAGATACCAGCTTCCAGCCAGCCTTGATGCAAGCAGCCATCAGCCACTCACCCAGGCAGGCCAGGTACCCCAGCAGGACCCCCTTCCTGAAGGAGATGTGGGCAGCCTGAAAACAGCCACCAGCCACTCATCCAGGCTTGCCAGACATCCCAGCAGAACCCCCATCCTGATTTGGGACACCCTTCAGGGCAAACCACCTGGCCCTGCTCATGCACTAGGCCTCTATCCTATATAATAAAAGGGTGATATGCAAATTGACCCTAATAGTGGAATGACCTGTTACTATGATACTGGGGTACCTGGCCAGCCTGGGTGAGTGGCTGATGGCTGTTTGCATCAAGGCTGGCTGGAAGCTGGTATCTGGGATTTATTTAACTTCTAAAGTTGAAACTTTGTTGCTTTAACTGGAGCCCAGGTCGGGTAGCCCCTGACAACCCTGGGGGATGTCCACTTGCCAGCGGGGAGCAGGTCTAAGCTGCAGTCAGACATCCTTAGCTCTGCTGAGGAGATGGGAGAGACTCTTGCCACCACTGCTGTGCTGGCAGCTGGCATCCTGGCTTGTGGTTGAGCAGAGCTCCCCCTGTGGGAGTGCACTGACCACCAGGGGGCAGCTCCTGCATTGAGCGTCTGCCCTGTGGTGGTCATTGTGTGTCATAATGACCAGTCATTCCCAGTTGTTCTGCTGTTAGGGTCAATTTGCATATTACCCTTTTATTATATAGTAAGTTGGGGTGGGTGAGGGAAAAGAAGATGAATAAAAGATACATACTCCCAATTATAAAATAGGTCACAGCAATGTAATACAGGGAATATAGTCAATAATATCATAATAATCTTGTACAGTGGCAGATGAGTACTAGATTTGCAGTGATGACCACATTGCAAGGTATATAAATGTAAAATCACTATGTTGTACACCTGAGAATAACATAGTATTGTATGTCAGCTATACTTTAATAAAAAATTAAAACAAAAAAGTGAAAATAAATGCAAGAAGTTTAAACTTGTCAAAGAGCTGTGATGATGACACATAGACCAAGGGAATACTATATAATAAAAGGGTAATATGCAAATTGACCCTAATGGCAGAATGGGAACAACTGGTTGCTATGATGCACACTGACCACCAGGGGGAAGACACTCAATGCAAGAGCCACCCCCTGGTGGTCAGTGTGCTCCCACAGGAGGAGCTCCACTCAGCACAAGCTGGGCTGACAGCTGCGAGTACAGCGGCAGTGGCAGGAGCCTCTCTCACCTCCTCTGCAGTGCTAAGGATGTCTGACTGTGGCTTAGTGAGGAGGCGGCCTTAGCTGTTAGTCATATAGCCCCCAAGGGTTCCTGGGCTGCCAGAGGGATATCTGACTGCCAGCTTAGGCTCGATCCCCTGGGGAGCAGGCCTAAGCTGGCAGGTAGACATCCCCATAGGGTACTGAACTGCAAGAGGGTGTAGGCAGGGCTGAGGGACCCTCTTCCCCAAGTGCATGAATTTTCATGCACCAAGCCTCTAGTATTAAATAAGCATTATATCTTTATTTGTAGAAGTGGGCCCAGTGGACATCACAGTCCCAAATATGCTAATTATAGAACCAAATATTTTAAGTTTCTACCAGGAGAGGAAAACCACCATGGATCCTGAATATCCCTAATGTTACTGTTGAGTATGAGAAGAATTAAGGGCCTAGAACACACTTTATTCAAGCCATTTCTCATGATTGTCTTTGCAGCAAATTTGAGAGATGAGATACATTTTACCCTGGATAAAGAGCAGGGCTATTTCCACTCCCCATAAAAGTAGTGGAGCCTCATGTTCATGATTCCACTACTGTAATGCAACCATTGAGAGCAGACATTTATCATGAGCTGTTAGTGTTGCCTACCAGTGGAACTCTCAGGGGTCATGCAGAACCAAAGCAAATGACAATCAAACTTTGGACATTATTTTTCCTGTAATAAAATTGTTTGTCTCTAACACAGGAGTCATGTATTTTGCCAAGGTACATGAAACAGTATCAGACTAATAACTTAGCTTATAAGTAGGGTCAAATCTCAGACACTAGCAGCTTCTGATATTAAGACTTGAAGTTAAAAAATTCTGCATACCCAACAAATAATAAGAACAAATGAAATAACAATGATGATAACAAGAGTAATAAACATTTGTATAGAGCTAATTATATGCCAGTAAATATACTACATAATTCATCTACACTAACTTTTCCCCCTTTAAAAATCTAATTAGTAGCTACTATTTATTACTCCCAATTTTCTGGTGGAGAAAATGAAACCATAGAAGACTTTTATCCAAGATCACATAGCTAGCAAGTGAAACAACTGGGATCCATATGTAAACACTCTCTCTAGTTCCAGACACTGAGAGCTTTACCACCAAACCTTATTGTCTTAATCAGTGCAGAACTAAGCATTCAAGTGTTTTTAATATCAATGATGCTATTGAGGGAGTTGATGACAATGAAAATCATTCCACAGATTTAATGCCACAAGAGAGTTTTTATTATTGTTTTATTTCTCCTGTCAGAATCTATATGACTTTTCCAATATCTATTAAACAAAATTGAGCATTCATATAATCTGTACTATTTAAACATCACTTTTTAACTTTATTCTACCTACTAATTATATTATTCCATTTAGAATTTAGTATATGCTCATGATTTTAAAGACTTTTAGATGTCTAAACATATGGGTCACTGATTACTCAAAGACTTGTATAATGTGTTACTTTTATAATTGGTTCAAATAAAATGTTCAGGACTCATTAAAAAGGAATAAAAATAATATAGCATTTCCACAAATAAGCAATCTACTATATTCTAGGGAGTAAAGTTCTATATGACACATAGATTCAGGGTTGCTGGTCTTATCCTAATATGTAAAAACCCAGGGTCCATAACTACCAAAAGCTCAACTGACAGGAAGTCAGTCCTGCAGTCAGTGCTGGGTTGACTTGGCAATCCAGCACTGACTACCTCTGCTGCAGGTGTGGCGACCCACAGCGAACTGTGAAGGGGGCTTCAGATCAGGCCTGGAGAGAAGCCTGAAGAGAGGCAGGGTCTGATCTGCAGCCTCTGTGGCAGCTGTTGATCAGCACTTGCCTCTCTCTTTCCCTCCAGGCTTCGCCAGCAGCCATGCCTCTGTTTCTCTCAGGCCTCTGTGGGGGGTGCTGACCAGCCCCTCCTCTCTGATCAGGCCCAGAGATAGGCCCAGAGACACTGACTGGCATATCAAACAACGAATCAGAACCAAATCTGGGTGAAGTGCGAGGAGCCAATGGCTGCCTAGGAAGCAGAGCTTTTGATGCTGATTGGCATTGAAACCAACCAATCAGAACCTAATCTGGGTGAACTGTGAAGCAGAACCTAAGGTGGGGGCTGAGGAGGGGTTTTAAGGGCAGCAGCTGTTTGGTGTAAGGTGTAAGAAAGTGGTTCAATTTTTTAATGACTAGTTTGGCAGTATAGTGCATATGGCTGGCTATCAGTCCAGATATAGGGATTATGTGTTTTTGTCTGCCAAGAGCATCTCCTCCTTATGAAAAAAGGCTTTTCTTCCCATTTAAGCAATCCTATCCTATATAATCTATCTATACTACTAAAAGGGTAATATATTAATTAGACCAGGTTGACCAGCCATCTTCCAGATGTCTGAATTCCTTCAGGACAAAGCTATGGTGGGGGGGAGCCAAGGCAAACAGGGCAGCAGGGGGCAAGATCAGGCCAGCAGGGGAGGGCAGTTAGGGTTGATCAGACAGGCAGGCAAAGGGGTTAGGGGCAATCAGGCAGGCAGGCAGATGAAGCCAGCGGCCCCAGATTGCAAGAGAGATGACCGGTGGTCAGACATCCCCCAAAAGGTTCCCGATTGGAGAGGGTGCAGGCTGGGCTGAGGAAACCACCCTGCCATGCACAAATTTTGTGCACTGGGCCATTTGTACTGATATATTTCTTTCTGTTTGTCAAATTATGTTTTAGGAATTAAAAAAATAGGCATAGAGCTTCAGAAATATTAACTCTTCCTTGGAAATGATTTGGTATAGTAGCAGACTAAATCTTTTAACATTCATATTTAGCAGAGTAAAGGTTCTGATGGGAAGCTAAAAACTACCTCAAAAAGAACTGGGAGCCAGGCCAGTGTGGCTCAGTTGGTTGAGAGTCGTCCCATACACCAGGAGGTCATGGATTTAAGTCCAGGTCAGGGCACATGCCCAGGTTGCTGGCTGGATCCCCAGGAGTGGATGTGAAGGAAAGAGCTGCTTGATATTTCTTTCTCTCATCAATTTTTCTATCTCTCTTTCCTTCTCTCTTCCTCTCTCTGAAATAAAATTAAAAGGCATAAAAAGGAAATGGGAGTATGAAGATCCAATAAATTGAACCGAATGAGGTGATTTAATAAAATTAAATAGCTTTAGATATGTTTACAAAAAATAAAAAGGATTGACATTAATATTCAATCTCTTAACAAACAACTATAGCAAGAACCTAAAAGAGATGCATTTTGATTATAGCTATCAGCAGTACAATAGTATCACTTATTTTTTAACAATCATTCATGCAGCAAAGCGCCCATTATGACTATACTTTGTGAGCAGTGCCATATAATCTATATATTTTTTCCACTGAAATTAGGAAAATAGAAGCTGTGTGTATAAAATAATCCATTTTTTGAGGCAAACTTGTTTATGAATTGACAGGATTGTGTTCAAATGTTTCCTCATGCGTGTATCTACATAGATAGAGAACTGAAAGAAAAGCCTTAAATGAGTGAGTTACTCTTCTCTACCTCAACAAGGGAAGAACCAGTTTGTTATGTATATTCACTATAATGAGGATATATTGGAAATAGTAATTTTAACAGTAATTTTGTCATGCTTCTTTAACTAAAATTTTTTATGACAATTAGCTCATTAGTTTTATTTTTCTTATTTCTCAGGAGATAGAGGACGTTAAAAAAGTTTCACACGACACAGAAAAAGCAAAAGTTAGAAAGGGGAGGTGAAGCCCAGAAGTAAAATAGGAGAGCCCTGGCCTGCGAGCTCAGTGGTTAGAGCATTGACCTGCCCACCGGAGGGTCTCGGGTTCAATTCCTGGTTAAGAGCACCGATAAAGGTTTGCTCCCTGACTGGGGTAGGTGCATGTGCTGGAGGCAACCAATCAGTGTGTCTCCCTCACATCGATGTCTCTCTCTCTCTTTCTTTCCCCCACCACCCTTCCACTCTTTAAAAATCAATGGAAAAAATTATCCTCACTCTCCGGTGAGGATTTAACAAAAACAGCAAAAGCCAGTAAAATGAGAAGGGCCTACTTTAATGCCATACTGAGGAATTTATCCCATCCTTCCATAACTATTAGCTGAAAATTTTTTGAGATGCTGCAAAGCAAAAACTTTAGTCAAATTTTGATGAGGGTATGATTTTTATATCGTGGTGATTCTTACCTTTCTCTGTGAGCTTGCATCATGCGAAAGCTTACTCTTAGTATGGACACAAGATAGCTGCAGCAGACGCGTGTGCGCATTTAATATGATTTACAAAAAAAGGACCTATTGTATAAAAACCTTGGGAATCATTCCAACTAAACTAACTAGAACACATGTTGAACAAAATGTTAAAACAAATGAGGAGGTACTGGTTGGTTAAGAAGTACTGTCTTCCCATGCAGTGTCCATCTTGTAGGCTGGGATTGATCCTATACAACTGAAATGGGAGATGAAGGAAATAGATGCAGGAGGGCATGAGCAGGAAGATAGTTGCCATGGTCCATCTACATCTCAAGAGTAAGCAATGAGGAGTAACTGAGGTACAGTAAGTAGGAGAACGGCATGGTGCAACTTGGGCTTAGAATCATCATTTTGGTATCACCATAAGGAATTTTTGGTGAAAGCAAGACTTACTTTGGGGGTTTTCTAAGAACTGCTTTCTTCTTTCCTTTATTTTTATTCCCATATAGCCAATGCATCATTATATCTCATTTATTCTCTGCGATATAAAAATTATAAATTTATGTTCAGTACCTGAGTGTGCTGGATGCTCTTCTGAGATATATCTTTACAATAAGAACAAAGTAGGCACAGTCCTTGCTTCCACACCAATCTTGCACATATTGATATTCGGAAGTCTCTTCCACTCCCAAGAACATTCTGATAATTTTTAAATATTTTGTCCTAAAGGGAAATAGTATTTGTATCAACCCCCCTCACAAATATATTGATCTTTAACTTGGTTATTGAGGAACAAAAGACCTAGGAAAAACCTTTTACCTTCCCCTCTTCAACTTAATAAAAGGAATTTAGATAGATGACCTGAGAAAGGAAGAGAGATAACTACAGTTCAATATGAACCAATATGTAGATAAGAAGGAACCAGCAAAGACCATTTCTTCAAAACCCTTTTCATGTCCCATTGTTAAAGATGGCCAAACAAACATTTGTTTACCAAACATTTGTTTTTCCATCTCCCTGTGTATTGCCTTCCTGTCCTTGGAATTCCTAAACCACAACCTCCCTTTTTCCTTAGTTCCAGAATGGTATATATTAGTATGTCAATGTTCACAAATAAGTCATTTTATTATAATTGTTTTATTATGTATTTTTAATTTTTTATAATGGTTGTTTACTATTATGTTTTTTATTTTTATTATGATTGCAATTTATTATTTCCAACTGCTTTCAGTATCCAAGCTGGTGAGTAAATAAAGGAAGATTGTTGTACTAATAAGGAATTAGGATTATATTTTCTACATAATTTCAGAAAAAAGATAATGGAGAAGGGGCAAAGAGTATTTTTTTAAAAAGGAACATGAAATTTAAGTTAATACAACAAAGAAGAAGAGATAAGAATCTGCTGATAATTAGACTATGAAGGGATCAAAGTGCCCTAGGAAGTTAGAGAACGTGATGACATGAGAGAGACAGGGCTCTTAGTGATCAGAGAACAAAACGTCAAAAGTTTATAGTTCTGAAGCAGAGTACTTTTCAGTAATGGTTAGATTCAAAGTGTGGCCATGAAATAAGATATTTTGGGAACAATAAGTATATAAAGTTCACTGGAGATAAAATGAACTGAAAGATGTAAGTCTTATTTTAGTCTCATTAATAATTTATGAAATGAAAGATTCCAGAACATCTTTTACAAAGTTAGATATACATATTTCTCTTAACCGACACCAGTAGGCCAAATTTGACCCACAGCCTGATTTGTACAAACCATGAGTTAAGAATCATTTTTATATTTTAAAATGTTTTAAAAATCACTTTTATATTTTGAAAAATAAAAAGAAGAATATCATTTTGTGGAACATAAAAAAATCTGTAGAATTAGTATATCCACAAATGAGGTTTATTGGAACACAGTCATATCCATTATTTCACACGTTGCCCTTGGCTGCTTTTTTGCTACAACATCCCTCATCATCACAGAGCCTAGAATACTTGCTATCTGACCTTTTACAGAAAGATTTGAAGACGTTGGACTATGCTGTCAGCAAAGCCTGAGTACAAGATATCATTGGATTTTTCACAACAGGTTTATTATTGTCACAGATATTTTATGTGTATTAAATATGTAACCTGATAATTTTATTAGTGACTATACCCTACCCTACCTTTTGTTTTTTCAGATATCTTGTGAAATGTTTCAGTTATATTTTATATTGTTTCTTACTCTTTTTTAGCCTTAGAAACTATAAATAACATATTTAGTTTTATATATAAGGCCCAATACAAGAATTCATGCACCAGTGGGTTCCTTCAGCCTGACCTGTGGGGATCGGGCCAAAACTAGCTCTCTGAAATACCCCGAGGGGTCCCAGATTGCAAGAGGATGGTTCTTGAGTGACACATCCCAGAATTGGGCTCCCTCCTCTCTGGTTCCGAGTGTGTCACCCAAGAACTGCAGCTGCCAAGTCACCGCAGCTCAGCAGCTCCTGCATTGGACATCTGCCCTCTGATGGTCAGTGTGCATCACATCTACTGGTAGAGTGCCTGGCCCCTGGTGGTCATTGCACATCATAGCAACCAGCCAGATGGTTGAAAGCTCGAACAGTTTCTTAAGCATATATATATATATATATATATATATATATATATATATATATAGATAGATAGATAGATATAGATAGATATAGATATAGATATAGATATAGATATAGATATAGATATAGATATAGATATAGATATATAGATATATAGATATATAGATATATATATTGATTAAACAAAGTTTAAGAGTGCCTAAGTAAATTACTCAAGGTCAAAATCCAGGAATTGTCTAGACTATAACCACAAATATATACTTCAACACCAATGTTTATGTTACCTTTATTTATTTTTTAATATATTTTTAATGATTTTTGTTTTTAGAGCATGCAGAAAGGAGAGGGATAGAGAAATGGAAACATGGATGAGAGGGAAACATTAATTGGTTGCCTCATACACAACCTCTATTGGGAATCACACCTGTAACTTGGGCATGTGCACTGATGAGAAATCAAACTGGGTTGATGTTCAACCACTGAGCCACAACATCTGGGTATGTTACCTTTAAATATACTTCATTACTTTCTACAACATTCACTAATGTTGTTCTGGAACTTCTCTGCTCAAGGAATAATGGCACTCTTATGCCTGGCATGTGACTGAGCCAATCATTGTGCCCAATTTATGGTCCATAGCAACCATACAGACAAATCAACTCTGGTTTGTGTGTCATTTGTTAAAGCAGCCACAATAATAAAAAATAAAAATAAAAAGCTGTGCTGAAGCTCAGTACTTTCAGAGATATAGATTTTCTCGGGGCTTGTAGGTTTTATTTATTTTTAAAATCTTTGGTTATTGACAAGTTGCTGGTTAACACTGAATTCAGAAGTGTCCTAATTTGATAATATTAGGAAAATATTTTGGAACATACAAAATTGGTACTTTAATAAAATGCTTTCTTACTTTTGGCATCATATTCTGAAATTATAAGTTGACCTAAGAAAAACTGTATTTTAAATTAACTTAAATAAGCTTCTACTCCTAATTTCTCTGAATCTCTGAATTCAGGGTTCTCGCCATCATGTGTAAGTACCTTTACTTACCAAATTTTCAATAGTCCTTTAGCTACACAGTATTATTTGTCTCATAAGTTCTTAAGAAGTTAAATACTTTTTGCTAATAATTAAGAGTTTCCAAGTAAACATCCTCTCCCCTACAGGTGAATTCATCAATATTAGCAACTTTTAAATTGCCAACTATGTATTGAAAAATCTTTGCTCACAAAAGCATGGTACTTGATGCTGTGGATGATACAACAATTTTACAAGAACTTCCAGAAACTTATCCTATCTAATAAAGTGGGAATATGCTGGTTTACCCTCATGCCATCGCAAAGATGGTGACGTCCACAGCCAATAAGGAGGGAATATGCTAATTGGCTGTCCCACCCTCAAATATGACAGCTCCCACAGCCATAAGATGGCTGGCTGGGGAAGACAGTTGTGGGCGATCAGGCCAGCTGGGGAGGAAAGTTAGGGGCAACTAGGCCAGCACAGGAGAGCAGTTGAGGGTGACCAGGGCTACAGAAGAGGACAGTTTGGAGGGACTAGACCTGCAGGGGAGGGCAGTTGGGGGTAACCAAGCCAGCAGGGCAAGGTAGTTGGGGCTGACCAGGCTGGCAGGGAGGGCAGTTGTGGGGGACCAAGCTGGCAGAGGAGGGCAGTTAGGAGCTACTGGGCCAGCAGGGGAGGGTAGTTGGGGGCAATTGGGCCAGCAAGGCAGCAGTTAGGCAGGGTAGTTGGGGCTGATCAGGCTGGCAGGGAGTGGTTAGGGGTGATCAGGCTGGCAGACAGAAGTGGTTAGGGGCAATCAGGCAGGCAGGCAGGTGAGTGGTTGGGAACCAGAAGTCCTGAATTGTGAGAGGGATGTCCAATTGGGATTGGACCTAAACTGGCAGTCGGACATCTCCTGCGGGGTCCCAGATTGAAGAGGGTGCAGGCTGGGCTGAGGGACACACATCCCCCCAGTGCATACATTTTGTGCACTGGGCCTCTACTATATAAGATTTCACACATTAAGACAAAATTAAAAATAACATGCAAGTTAATAAAAACTTCAAAAATATAGATTTTTGGTTAATTTGTGATTATAGACTCTACAATATTCCCCTTATTGGTGTTGGATATTTATAAGAACATCTGTGATTATCAGCTATTGGAAGATGACATACTTAATGATAAAGGAGAAGACATTTTGTTTACAGCCAGCTGGGCAAGGAATCTAGTTTACATAAAGGACAACATATTTTGTGTATGAATTAATATACACTCAAGAAACATATTAGTATAAAATCAGTAAAGGGACATATATTACTTTGGTTATAATGTTATAAAGACTTGCCCACTCCATTAGATAACCTTGTCACTGAATGCAAAGCTAATTGCAATTATGGCTCAATTTAATTGAGTCACAAATGCAAAACATCTGCATTGTTCTGTAATTTTTGCTATCTTATTCAGAGTAAGTTTACAAAGCTCTTATTGTTTCATAGTGCTGTTTAGCATTAAAGTATCAAGATAATTACATATTAAGCACAGATTATATTTGAAAATGATTTGTGCTTTTTATTTATCTGTATAATTCAACTAGAAAAGTATATTATTTTTGAAGTAATGTTTATAGTTTGATTATATCATGTTTAAATTACATATAGTAAAAGGAATATAATTATTATATAAAAGTTTAGTTTGAGTCTAAAATGACTGATCATTACAATTAGAGACAAAGTTCCTCATATGTCCAGAGCAAAGAAACTCTGTGGTTTCAGAGGGAGCTGAAAATACTACACTGAAATTTGAACTTACTCCTCAGAATTGGATCGAATGCAACCACTCAGAAAGGAGTAGAGTCCATTGTAGACTAACTATGTAAATTGAGCGATTGGAATATGAGTGCCAGAACACTAGGTGTACCAGTTAATAATGGTGGATTTTGTAATCAAAGAAAACACGATAATTTCAAGAGAAACATGAAAAATGCTTTATTCAAACTAATGTCCATCATTAGCTACATATTTCCTCTATCTTTCAGGTAATTTGTGGATGCCGTCCCAATAGAAGTTTTCTTGTTTTGAGGCAAACCATTCAAAGACCCAATTTTCCATTTCTTCATACATTTTGAAGTGCTGCTCAGAAAGTGAATGTGCTATTGATTGGAATAAGTGGTAATGTGAAGGAGCAAGGTCTGGTGAAGATAGTGGGTGGGTTAATACTTCCCAGGCAAGATCTTTTAACGTGTCTTTAACTGGTTTTGAAGTGTGTGATGGTGCATCATTATGAAGCAAAATTACTTTGCCGTGTCTTCTGGCACATTCTGGTCATGTCATGATCAAAGTGTGGTTCCAATTAATGATTTGTTGTTGGTAGCAATCAGTATTAATAATTTCATGTGGTTTTAGAAGCTCATAATACACCACAACTTCCTGATCCCACCAATCGCAGAGAATTGTCTTCTTTCCGAAGTGATTTGTCCTTGCAGTCAATGTTGATGGTTGACCTGGATCAACCCAAGATTTTGTGCTTTTGGGGTTTTCATCGCCAGTCACAATGCGATGCAAAAAAGACTTTCTTTCATGCCATTGAAACATTTTACTGATGACTTTTAGGTTTTCCATTTTTCTTTCATTCAGTTGATGTGGCACCTATATTTCTTCCTTTAAAGTATTTCCCATTCCTTGTAAATGATCAGAAATTGTTTGCTAGCAATGTTTAATCTTTCTGCAAGTTGTTTCTGAGTTTGACACACATCTTCATCCAATAATGTTTGTAATTGTTGGTCTTCAAACTTTCTCAGTTGACCTGGACATTCTTTGTCTTTCATATTGAACTCATCACTTTTAAAGCATTTAAATCAGCATTTACAAGTATCTTGAGATGGAGCATGTTCACCATAAGCTTCCCAAAGTATACGATAAATTTTTCTTCAAAATACAGTAATGAATTAAAACTTCTTGCAAAAGCTCTTTTTTTTAGCATGAAATTCAACATTTTTAAGCACAAAAATATCTATGATATTAATACTTTCAGCAAATTTGACATATGGAGTTCTGAAGCTTGCTGTAATACAAAAAAATAGCATACATATCAAATCACATATATATCAACATATGTGTAACTCCATCTATTGAAAAGAATCTACATTATTAACTGGTTCACCTAGTATATTCAGGGCTTATCTAGATGGTTCCACTGAATGAAGAGCTCTTATGATAAAATTAAGAATAGAATAAAATCCAGGGGCTTGGAAAATCAACAATCAGGTCTCCTATATAATAAAAGGCAAATATGCAAATAGACCGAATGGCAGAGCAATCGAACAACCAGCCTCTATGACATGTGCTGACCACCAGGGGGACATGGAGGGCATCAGTAGCAGGTGGCAGAGTGTGGAACATGATGGGAATTAGCCATGGTGGGATGGTGGAGCAGGTGAGTGGAGGCACCAGACCAAGTAAGGGTGCCAGCTGCTGTCAGTGGGGTGAGCCTTTGGTGGTTACTAAAAATTCTTTGCTCCTGCCTGCTGCGTTCCTGCCCAGTGCTCACATCTGCTGCCGGCACTGGCACCATCTCCAATCACTTGGTGTCATCAGAGGCAGGGGTGAATGGCAGCTGCTGGCCCTGATTGCCCCTGAGGGCTTCTCCACTTCCCCCTGCTCCTGAGGGGCATTAGAGGCAGCAGCCTCTGCTCGCACCCCCTGACAGGACCGGCCCCACTTGCACCGGTTTCTGGTGCTGGCCCCAACTGCTCCGCACCGTCAGCGTGTGGGAGTGCAGTCAGCATGTGGGAGCGGTGTCAGGAGCAGGGCTGCAGGCAGACAGGGGACTGGGGGCTGTGACAGGAGGGGCCCCAGGGGTGTGTGGAGGATGGGTTGAGACCCAGCCTTGTGCCCCCCACAGCCATGTGGCCCATAGTGCATGGTGCATGAATTCATGCACTAGGCCCCTAGTTGACATATAAGAAAGAGGTTGTGTGCAAGTGGTTGATTTATGTTTGCTGCTGCTATTAGCACATAGATGACATATTCAAAATATCATTTTCAAACATTAATCAGGGCGGAAAATAGAAAATAAACACTAAATTTAAGTGCTGTCTGGGGAAAAGAAAGGGCAATATAACAATAGGAACATTTCAAAGGAGCAACAGATAGGGTTTTGGAGACTAATTTGTAACTAGATATTGACCATGAATGAAAGAAAACAATTTTATAATGACAGCCTATTTTTTGATAAGGGATATACATTTTTATTGAGTTTATTGTGCATACAAGTATATAAAGAGCAGACCCTCCAAAAATGCCTTAAAGATAGCCTGCTCTTCTTAGTCACATGACCAGAAAAGAGACTTTCGGCAACACAGAAAGCATTAGGATAATAGTCGCTCTCCTCTAGCCAAACACCAAAGGGAAAAAACAATATAGCTTCTCTCATCCTCTTCAGGAAAGGTCTAATGTGAAGCCTAGATCCAACCTTCCCTCTGCCCCTCCTCTGCCCCCAACCTTTGGTGGTAATAAGGTCCCATCCCTGCTAGGGTGGTATCAGAAGAAGTCAACTGGAGAACAGGGGCGATCATCATCTCCACAGTGTAACAAGTGCCTGCCACCCACTACCTCAACCTGCTACACACTCCACCACTTGGTATCAGGGAAGAGCCTGGTGGGAAGCCTGGACTTCCACCCCCAGGGGGCAGTCATGAGATAAGTTCTGCCTTTACGCTTCCAGCACAGTGTCAGACAGACCTGCTATCACAGAGGCTACAAATAAGATCCAGAATCTTATAATACATGTAATGTCCAAGACTCAATTAAAAGTGAATCATACCAAAAAACAGGGACATCTCACTGAGAATGAGAAAAGACAATCAATAAATGCAAACAATGATCCAGATGTTAGAATTATCTGACAAAAATATTTAAGCAGCTGTCAGAAAAGGCTTCAACCAGCAACTACAAATACACTTCAAACAAATGAGAAAAAAAAAGCAAGCCTGAGCAAAGAAAAGTTAATTACAAAGAAGAATTAACATTAAATTTCAAAACTGAAAAGTACAATAACAACAACAAAAACCTCTCACAATGTTGGGCTCAATAGGAGAACGGAAAGAGCAAAGTAAACAACCTGTGAACAACAGAAATTACCTAATCTGAAAAACAGAGAAAATAAACTAAACAAGAATGCCTGAAGAACTGTAATAAGAATGTGATATTCTAGTCATTGGAGACTCAGGAGAGGAGAAAGAAAGCATGAATGAAAAAATAATGGCTAAACATTCCCCAATTTTTGCAAAAGATATAAATCTATAGATTCAAAAAGCGGAGCAAATTTAAAATAGGATAAATACAAAGAAATTTATACCAAGACACTCCATAATCAAAATTATGGGAGCTAAAGATAAAGAAATGTCTTGAAAGCAGCAAGAAAGAAATGGAATTTTAAGCTGGAAGGATAGGACAAAAAATAGTATTTTCAATAATACTTTAACTGATTTGAACCATACTGACAATAGATAAATTGTAATAATGTACTTCACACATGAAGATAATTTAAATGAAAATTATTTGCCATCATTATCCACCCTTTTTGAGAACATTTGCCCAAATCTTAAAATATTTTCTAGAAGACCCAGACAACAAATAAATAAATCAAACACGCCCAGTTGGTGAGGGTCAGGTATTGAACCAGGAGGTCATTGTTTGACCTCAAGGGCACAAGCCTAGGTTGAGGGCTCTATCCTCAGGAAGGGGCATGCAGGAGGCAGCTGATCAATGATCTCTCTCATCACTGTTGTTTTTATCTCTTTCCCCTCTCCTATTCTCTCTCTGAAATCAATAAAATATATTTAAGATATATAAAACATATTTTAATCAAAATTATCCAAAATTTTTATTTAAAAATGTAATAATTACAAAAATTAATAGTAAGAGGTTTTTTTTTTCTTTTTTATATTGTTATAAATAGTGTATATTTAGAACTTATAGCGCATCTCAATTCAGAGTATCCACATTCAAGTACTCAATAGCTACATATGACTTGCGGCTGCCAGAACAGGTCTGTAGTGAAGGCCATGTGAAACAATGATATGGAAAAGAAAAATGGAGCTTGCTGCTCAGATCAAAGTTATTGTTGCAAAAAGTTCTTGTCTCACTATGAGTATTGACAATAAAAAATGCTGGAATCATTTAGAAACTATTAAATAATGCCACATAGACGGTCCTTTTTTAGAACACATTTACAATTGTAGACTGATCAGCTAACACACAATGATGTAGTTCGTGAACTCCAGTATTTTCATTTTCACACCAATGTTTCTTGGCTAGATTGAGGTTGCTGTTATAAATATTTTATAAATTAGATCTCCAGCCTGGCTGGTGCTGCTCAGTGGTTGAGCATCAACTCATGAACCAGGAGGCCATGGCTTGGTTCTCGATCAGGGCATGTGCCTGGGTTGCGGCTCTATCCCCAGTGGGGGACGTGCCTGAAACAGTTGATCAGTGATTCTCACTCATTATTGATGTTTCTAGCTCTCCCTCCCTCTCCCTTCCTCTCTGAAATTCATTAAAAATCTATATCTATATATTTTTTCTAAAAATGGTGTTATAAAAACTGCCTCATAGTTCTTTTTTTTTTCTTAATAAATAAATATCAGCCCTAGCCAGTTTGTCTCTAGACAAGGGCACATGCCTGGCTTGCTGGCTTGATCCCCAGTGGGAGGTATGCAGGAGATAGCTAATCAATGATTCTCGTCACTGATATTTCTCTTTCCCTTTCCTTCTACCTTCCTCTCTGAAATCAATAAAAATAAAATTAAAAAATATATATCAAAATATTAACTTATTTATTAAAATTTGACTCATTTTAGTTCAATTTATACGTTGTTTATATATTTATCTGCAAACAGGGTTTAATAATTAGTTAAATTAAAGATAAGGAATTAGTTGATAATTACAGGCATACCTTGGTACTCTGCATATTATTTCATTGTGCTTCACAGATACTGTGAGTTTTTTGTGTTTTTTTTTACAAAATCAAGGTTTGTGGCAACCCAGTGTTTATTGGCACCATATTTTCAATAGTATTTGCTCACTTCCTATCTCTGTGTCATGAAGTAATTCTTGCGATATTTTAAACATTTTCATTATTATTACACTTACTAGGGGCCCAGTATACAAAAATTTGTGCACTCGGGGTGAAGGGAGTCCCTCAGCCCGGCCTGTGCCCTCTCACAGTCTGGGACCCCTCAGTGGATGTCCTATGATGGCCCCAGTCTGCCAGGCGCCTTCTGTGTGTGTGTGTGTGTGTGTGTGTGTGTGTGTGTGTGTCACCACTGGGGACCTGCCCCCAGCTGCATCTGAGACTCGGAGCAGTCCTCCTGTGTGTGTCTACCTGCCGGGGACCTGCCCCCAGGCACACCATCAAGGCTTGGAGCAGGCACCCCCTCTATGTTGATCTCTCAGACTCTTGCCCTCCCCTGCATGTTGTTCTCTTTTTTGAGCTGTGACCAGGGCTGGGTGCGGCTGCCTCCCAAGCTTGCCTACTGCCCATCTTCCTCCAGCCACCAGAAAGCAGGGAAAACCCCGCCTTGTGGTCAGGCCAGCCTTTTCCTGCTCCCTGATCCCCGGAAGGGACCTGGGAAGCCACCAAGCAGGCCGCCGACTCTTTCCCACTCACCGGTCCCCTGCTGCCTTCCTTTCCCACTTCCTGGTGCCGCCAAGGGGTCTGGGAGCTGCCAAGCAGGACCCCGGCCCCTGCAACCTTGCTTTCCCGCTCCCCGGTGCCCCGCAAAGGGCCTGGGCAGCCACCAAGCAGGCCGCCGACCCTGCCGCCTCTTACCCGCTTCCCGGTGCCCTCCAACCCTGCCGCCTCTTTCCCATCACGGGTCCTGGGTCCTGCGCTGTTCCGCCCTGCAGCCGCTCTGTGCACTCGGGAGGTCCCTCAG
>PVJC01035593.1:8106-18268 GCA_004026665.1 Murina feae
CCCCACCTAGTGCACAAATTTTTGTGCACTGGGCCCCTAGTATCATAATAACATTGGCAAATGTACAAGACAAAGAGATAATCTTAAAGGTTGCAAGAGAGAGACAGAGAGTTACATACAAAGGATCCCGCATCAGATTATCAAATGATTTCTCAATAGAAACACATCAAGCTAGAAGGAAATGGAAGGAAGTATACAAAGCGTTACAAAGCAAAAGACTGAATCCAAGAATACTCTATCCAGCAAGACTATCAATCAAAATTGAAGGGGAAATCAAGATCTTCACAGACAAAAAAAAGGCTAAAGGAGTTTTTCACTGCCAAGCCAGCAATGCAAGAAATGCTAAAGGGAATGCTATAAAAAGAAGAAATAAAAAGGTAAGAAAGAACACAGGCACAAAATAGAAATGAACTCAAACAAGTACCTTTCAATAATAACTTTAAACGTAAATGGACTAAATGCTCCAATCAAAAGACATTGAGTGGCTGAGTGGATAAAAAGACATGACCCATATATATGCTGTCTACAAGAGACCCACCTCAGGACAAGAGATTCACACAGACTGAAAGTGAAGAAATGGAAAAGTATCTTTCAGGCAAATGGAAAGGAAAAAAAAAGCTGGGGTAGCAATACTTATATCTGACAGAACATACCTCAAAGTGAAGGCTATAACAAGAGATAACACTACAACAAGAGGATATAACCCTGATAAACATATATGCACCCAATGCAGGAGCACCCAAAAACATAAAAAAACTCATGGAAGATATCAAGGGAGAGATCAACAACAATACAATCATAGTAGGGGACTTTAATACACCACTGACATCACTGGATAAATCCTCTGGACAAAAAATCAGCAAAGAAATAGCAATCCTAAATGACTCACTAGATCAGATGGACTTAATTGACATCTTCAGAACATTTCACCCCAAAGCCAAGGAATATACATTCTTCTCAAGTGCACATCGGACATTTTCAAAAATAGACTACATATTGGGTCACAAGCAAAGTCTCCCTAAATTCAAGAAGACTGAAATTATACCAAGCATCTTCTCAGATCACAGTGGCATAATATTAGAAATAAACTACAACAAAAACAATCCAAAAAACCCAAACACTTGGAAGCTGAATAGCATGCTACTAAATAATGATTGGGTTACCAATGAGATCAAAGAAGAAATTAAAAACACTCTGGAAACTAATGACAATAAAAGCACAACAATCCAAAAACCTATGGGACACAATGAAAGCAGTCCTGAGAGGAAAGTTTATAGCTCTACAGGCCTACCTCAAAAAAACAAGAAAAAAATGGTAGTAAATCATCTAACTCTACGTCTCAAAGATTTAGAAAGAGAGCAACAAGAAAAGCCCAGAGTAAACAGAAGGAAGGAGATAATAAAGATTAGAGCAGAAATAAATGACATAGAGACCAAAAAAAAACCAATACAAAAGATCAATGAAACCAAGAGCTGGGTCTTTGAAAGGATAAACAAGATTGATGAACTGCTAGTCAGGCTCACCAAGAAGCAAAGAGAAAGGACCCATAAACAAAATCAGAAATGATAAAGATGAAATAACAACAGACCACACAGAAATACAAAGGATCATTAAAAAATACTATGAACAACTCTACTCCAGCAAACTAGACAACCTCAAGGAAATGGACATATTCCTAGAAAAATACAACCTTCAAAAACTCAATCAGGAAGAATCTAAATATCTCAATAGGCCAATAACTATGAAAGAAATTGAAGCAGTAATCAAAAAGCTTCCAGTAAATAAAAGCCCGGGGCCAGATGGCCTCACAGGGGAGTTTTACAAAACATTCAAGGAAGAACTAAAACCTGTCCTCCTGAGACTACTCCAAAAAATTCAAGAGGAAGGAACACTTCCAAGCTCATTCTATGAAGCAAGCATTACCCTAATACCAAAACCAGATAGAGATAACACAATGAAAGAATTGCAGGCTAATACCCCTCATTAACATAGATGCCAAAATCCTCAACAAAATCCTAGCAAATTGGATCTGGCAGTACATCAGAAAGATCATACACCATGACCAAGTAGGATTTATCCCAGGGATGCAAGGATGGTATAATATCCGCAAATCAATAAACGTGATACATCACATAAACAAGTTGAGAGATAAAAATCACAGTCACATCAATTGATGCAGAAAAAGCATTTGACAAAATCCAACACCCCTTCTTGATAAAAACTCTCAGCAAGGTGGGAATAGAAGGATCATTCCTCAACATCATAAAAGCCATATATGACAACATCATACTCAATGGTCATAAAGTAAAATCATTTCCCCTAAGAACAGGAACAAGGCAGGGATGCCCCCTTTCATCACTCCTGTTCAGCATAGTACTGGAAGTACTAGCCATTGTAATCAGACAAGAAGAAGAAATAAAAGGCATCTGAAATGGAAAAGAAGAAGTAAAACTGTCCTTATTTGCAGATGACATGATACTGTACATAGAAAACCCTAAAGACTCCATCAAAAAATTATTAGACTTAATAAATGAATTGGGTAATGCTTCAGGATACAAAATTAATGCCAAGAAATCTATGGCACTTCTTTACACTAATAGTGAACTTACAGAAAGAGAGATTAAAAGAACAATCCCATTTACCATTGTACCAAAAAAATTAAGATACCTAGGAATAAACTTAACTAAGGAGGTAAAAGACTTACATGTGAAAAACTACAGGACACTGAAAAAAAGAGATAGAGGAAGACATAAACTGATGGAAGAACATACCGTGTTCATGGATTGGTAGGTTCAATATCATCAAAATGTCCATACTTCCCAAAGCAATCTATAGATTCAATGCAATCCCCATTAAAATACCAACAGCATATTTCACAGATCTAGAATGAACATTCCAAAAATTCATCTGGAATAAAAAAAGACCTAGAATAGCTGCAGCAATCCTGAGAAAGAAGAACAAAGTAGGTGGGATCTCAGTATCAGATATCAAGCTGTATTACAAAGCCACTGTTCTTCAAACAGCTTGGTACTGGCGCAAGAACAGACATATAGATCAATGGAATAGAATAGAGAACCCAGAAATTGACCCAAACCACTATGCCCAATTAATATTGGATAAAGGAGGCAAAAGCATACAATGGAGTCAAGACAGTCTCTTCTATAAATGGTGTTGGGAAAATTGGGCAGATACATGCAAAAAGATGAAACTAGATCACCAACTCACACCATACACAAAAATAAACTCAAAATGGATAAAGGACTTAAACGTAAGACGGGAAACCATAAAAATACTAGAGGAATACACAGGCAGCGAAATTGCAAACATGTGCCCAAAGAATTTCTCCACTGATGCTGCTCCTAGGGCAACAGAAGCTAAAGAGAAAATAAACAAATGGGACTACATCAAAATAAAAAGCTTTTGGACAGCAAAGGATACCATCAACAAAACAACAAGAAAACCCACTGCATGGAAGAATATATTTGCCAATGATATCACCGATAAGCATTTAAAATCCAACATTTACAGGGATCTCATACAACTTAACAAAAGGAAGATAAGCAATCCAATCAAAAAATGGCCAATGGACCTAAATAGACATTTTTCAAAAGAAGACATACAGAAGGCCAAAAGACATATGAAACATGCTCAAAGTCACTAATTATATGAGAAATGCAAATCAAAACAACAATGCAGTATCATCTCACACCTGTCAGAATGGCTATCATCAACAAATCAACAAAGGACAAGTGCTGGAGAGGATGCGGAGAAAAAGGAAGCCTTGTGCACTGCTGGTGGGAATGCAGACTGATGCAGCCACTATGGAAGACAGTATGTATGGCGTTTCCTCAAAAACTTAGAAATGGAACTGCCATTTGACCCAGTGATCCCACTTCTAGGAATATATCCCAAGAAACTAGAAACACCAATCAGAAAGGATATATGCATCCCTATGTTCATAGCAGCTCAATTCACCATAGCTAAGATTTGGAAACAGCCTAAGTGCCCATCAGCAGATGAATGGATTAGAAAACTGTGGTACATCTACACAATGGAATGCTATGCTGCTGTAAAAAAGAAGGAGTTCTTACCATTTGCAGCAGCATGGATGGAACTGGAGAGCATTATGCTAAGTGAAATAAGCCAATCAATGAAAGAAAAATACCACATGATCTTACTCATTTATGGATAATAAAGACCATTATAAACTGATAAACAAGGATTAGATACAGAAGCAAAGCAGCATCAAACAGACTGTCAAACTCCAGCAGGAAGGCCAGGGAGGATTGGGGCGGTGCAGGGGTGGGGGGCAAGAGATCAACCAAAGGACTTGTATGCATATATATAAGCATAATCAGTGGACACAAGACACTGGGGGGTAGTGGAGGCAGGGGGAAGGTCAAGGGGGGGGGAAGGAGACATATGTACTACTCTTTTAATATTTTACGCAATAAAATAAAATTACATAAAAAAGAGACAATGTAAATGTGAGGATATGGCAAAAACTCTTTTTTAATAAAAAATTTAAAGAAAGAAATATATATAGATTTCAAGGGACAGGGAAATAAAAAAGTATACAGGAAAACGAAACATGGTATGAAATCACACAATTGTTTGATGTGTAAAAAAATCCATTTGACTTTGTTGCTGGGAACATCCTCTTTTGAATGACACATTGTTGTAGTAATTGTTAAATTAGCATAATTGTTAAATTAGCAAAACTCCATTTTGAATTGTTTGTAACCCTTAGACTCCATATTAGAATCCATTTTGTACCTGATAAGATCCTTACTTAAAGATGTAACTTGTTTACCTATCTCAGAACTGTCCTAAACTTATCTGTAAGGACCAGACCCTGTGCCTGAGAGCCGCTGATAGACCACCACCACACCCACCTTTGGATATAAAAGACAGAATTTAAGCACAGAAGTTAGACGCCTCCACAGACTCGTCTCCAACTGCCCACCTACTCTGCTCTGCCTCCATGCCTCCAGGAGCTCCATGAAGCCAGCCTCCATGGTGGTTTACTGAACGTCTTGTGTGTGGTGGGTCTCAGTGAGCATTTCCAGGTGGATTTCCCAGGGACTGAAACCCATCAGGACTTGGTAAATAAACCGTGTGTGATTCACTTACAACTAACTGTTTGTCTGTCTATGTTATTTACTTGGAGGCTTGGCTAAGAATAGTAATGATCTGTGCTCAGTAAGAATTATTATAAACACTGTCACTTGTTCAGAACTAGTAACATACCTTAAGTTGAAAGAGTGCAGTCGCCTGTGGTACGTCCCTAGAAATTTGGGACATTAAGTTGGAGGAACAAGAAATGAAAGTAATAATATATTGCTTAAAGTTCCAATAAGTAAGAAAATTTGGAGTAGGAGGAAGAAAGGAATAGAGGTATTAGTGAGTGAAATCCTACTTATCCATAGCAGGGAGTCTATAGCTACTGCCTTGTTAAAACTCATTACCAAGCAAAAGAAATGTGAGCATGTTATTTAGAGGTAAACTAGTAAGTGGAAGTTTTCCAAGTTCTTCCAAAAAATCTGCCGGATTTATCACTGACTTTTGCATTGAGTTTATAAAATTATCTAAGTATAACTGACATTTTCAATATCAAATACCCACTGAATAGCATACACACACACACACACACACACACACACATATACACACACTATTTTTTGTGTTTTTCCCAGTAAAGTTTCCTGTTTGAGTTCCATTTTCTTTGCTACTTTGACCTGCCTGAAGTTATAATCTTCCAATTGTAACACTAAAAACCTTTTCTGTAACAACCTACTGTGATACCTCAGAGGACTGCTCTTTGAGATTTGAAAAAGCAGCAGGAAATGACTGTCAAACATTAAAAAAAATAAATCTTCCAACAAAGAACTAAGCAGGAAAAGTCCAGAGAACATAATGTAGAAAATGATATGACCTTCCAGAGAATGTCTAATTTTCCCAACAAGATTTTATAGGTTCTATTAAGCCACTTTAACAAAATATAATCAGTCAGGATCCATTTTGAAAATAATAAGCTTCAGAATGCTGAGAATTTAAAGTCCAGGAATTGTTTTAAAATTCACAGTTCTAAAGACTCTATTCCAAATAGAAATCTCACAGAAAAACGGCTATTCTTAAAATGATTGAGTAAATATTAGTGCATCAAACTGTGAGATAAATATTAAGGTAATAGACTACCTACAAAAGAATATTATAACTTCCCACTAAGTTATACGTCACTTCTATCTATTGAGTTTTTAATAGATAGAATGTAATTCTGTGTAACAAAAAATTGACCTTTATTGAAACATGAAATAATTTTGAAATGAAAAATAATGTAAATTAAGTTTTTTGAAAAATATTATAAAATCATAAGAAAATCCCAAATTAACAACCACATTATATATATTGCTCAAAAATAATTTTATATACCACTCATTGGAACACTCAAAAAAACTAGATCATTGTGAAAATTCAAGAAGATAATGTACATGAAAGTCATTTATAAATATGGAGCATTCTTCACATGAAAGGAATTGTGATAATCATTGGTTTAGGGATTGACACAAATGATCACACACGCAATTCTGGGATGTTTTGCACAATTGCCCAATTTATTCCAAGCATATTATTCTCTTTTTCTTGCTCAGGAGACATTTTCTTTTTACCTTGAGTACTACATCTCTTGGTACTATTTTAAGGACATTATACTAGAGAGGGTAACATTTAATTGCTTCTTTATCTAGCTCATCTAAAAGACTTGATTTTCTCTGAAAACAAAGTCTGAAATGAGAATCTGCATGCAGGTGAATTTACTGTGGAGAGGAAATGAGACAGAGAAGAAAGACAAGTTAATGTTGAGTTGTTGAGGCCACTTGCTGTAGATACCCGGGGCTGGGTTCCACCAGGACTTCAGTGAAACATGGAATTTCACTTGAAAGATCTAGGCTGGAAGTTTTATCTACTGACTCTAGCCCCCACTGGGTTGGCAGTTTTCCCAGAGCTTTAAATCCCTCATACTTCCAAGCTGTGATTGCACAGGGCCAGAAGCTTCTTCTACAGTGGACAAGACCTGGGGTAGACAGAGGATGAACACTTCCCCTACATTGGGGTGATCAAGGGCAGGATTAGCCTGGGTAGACCCCAATTTCTAATATGCCATTCTGATCATCAGAGCTACAGCTTTCTCATCACTGAACTGGTGACTCAGCAATGACAGACAATTGAGAAGCTGGGAAGAGAACCCATCCTAAAGGTGACATTCAATGTCACCACCTTCCTAAAGCATCACAGTTGAGGACTCACCTGTCAGTTATTTTGGGCTCATTCACTCCTATTTATGTTCTAGTAGTCAAGTAAAAAGGAATGTCAATAAAATGTTTATGAAAGAAAAGGAAAAAAAAACAAAGAGGATGGACACCGTGTATCCTTAAGGTAGGATGCTGCCAGTGTGAAGTGAGTCTGAGCTCACACAGAACTTGTCTGCAGCATTGAAGGCCATGTATTTGCTTCCTATTGCTGTGTCATAAGGTACCATAAATGGTAGCTTAGAACAATAACCATTTATTAGTTCATAGTTCCTGAAGGTCAGAAGTCCTGGCATAACTAGGTTCTCTGCTCAGTCTACTGGACTGAAATCTAGGTGTTGGCAGGGGCTGTAGCTCTCATCTGAACTCAGGGTTCTCTTCCAAGCTCTCTGGTTGTTAGCAAAATACACTTCCTTGTGGTTGTAGTATGGAAGTTCTTGTTTTCTTGCCAGCTGCCACATGGAAACTGTTTCTGCCTTCTAGAGCCCATTCACACTTCCTTGGCATGTGCCACAACCCCACCCCAAGTAGTGCACACAGTGAGTGTTTGCTTTCTTCCAGACCACATCCCTCTGACTTCCTCTCCTTTCACCAGTGGAGAAAACTGTTTTGAAAAGGTTCATGTGATGAAGTCAGAAAAAAATCTCCCTATTTTAAGGTCAACTGATTCGGACTTCATTTGCACCTGCACAATCACTTCACAGCAGCCTCTAGATTGATGTGTGATTGAATGATTAGGAAGAGGTATGTGTATACCTGGGGCTGCAAGCTTGGAGAACTCCTTAAAATTCTGCCCACCCCAGACTAAACTCACAGAGTGGTTGAGGAGATGTGATACGGGACACTAAAAACATCTTCTGTAACAATTTTTTAAAAAGCAAGTTTGATTTTTGCTTAATGACTTAAGTAAAGGAGAAGCCAAAGTCTAGCAGGATGGGTCTGAATTAAGAAGTATCCCTGTAAATTTGGTTTAGGGAATTGATTATGTTTTTTCTGGTACTTAAGATAGCAAATAGAAGAAACATCCATTATAACCTAGGGTTTCAATTACGTTCTGTGATATCTTTTACAGGACCTGAGGGAAAATTTACTAATTCTTGTGGAACTAGAGTAGCAAGGAGTGGGGGCTGCTTAACTAGATAAGTCTGTTAAATAAGGACTATGCCACAAAACGATTGCTCTGAAGAACTGCAACTACTAAAGAAAGCACAGTGGGAGATTATTAAAGCTGTACTTCCCATGTATCCTGTATTGTGAACATTATTTGAATGAATTTCAACAGACTCAATTTGTTCATACATAATTGTTACAACTTAGCCTATTAAATCTCACATTTAAGTTAAAAAACAATTATTATAAATTAAATATCTGCCAATTTTATGGCTATGAGCACATGCTAACCTTCAAGTTGGAAGGTGAGCCATGCAGATTGCAAGACACTGAGCTCTATTTAGAAGCACATTACTAGAACTGGGTATTTAAATCCAAGTTCTGCTAGATCCTATATAAAGTTCTTTCCCATTTTATAAAAGAGTGTGCCCAACAGTTCTTCTAATAGTCTGATTCAACTACTGGGGAGCTTCAGTTATATTATCTACTTTGATACAGTTAATAGCATTACTCTCTGTGCACCCAGATCATTCTACTCCCTGACTTGAAAGAGCGTGTACAACCTTGGCCGTACATTAGAATCACCTGGGAATCTTTTTAAAATCCTGATTTCTGGGCCTCATCTTCCTAAAATTCTGTTTCTTTGTTACTAATGTTGTGGCCCCATCCCGTAATAAAGCAACAGAATTTCTGGAGGATGAGGCCCAAAAATCAGGATTTTAAAAAGATTCCCAGGTGATTCTAATGTGCAGCCAAAGTTGAGAACCACTGTGCTAGTGGGAGAGTCAAATCACACCACCTGCCTGAGCAGGAGTATCCTCCCCTTGCCCCACCTCCTAATCACAATAAAAGCCTCAAGCGTCTCCTCTTTTTGCTCTCAAGCCATTTGCTGACCAGCTTGGAAAGCCTCACATCTAGGTAAGCTGAAAAGAAAGACTTGTGCTTCTCCTTATCAGCTTACCTAGATGTGAGGCAGGAGAAGTGAGGGTGAGGCTTAAAAGCTTGTCAGCGAACACCAAAGATGGAGTCAGACTCTATTACAATATCTCAATTTAAGTCTCAGGTCTCATTGTCAGAGTCATCTTTGCATCTAGAAGAACATAATCCTAAAACAGATCTTGTGCTCACATCTTTGTCTGGGGGACCCAGATGCTGAAATTGGTAGCCCTATCAGATTAAATGTAGTGGATGGTGAGAAAGAGTGGATCCTCAAAGGGAAGCGATATGTTTGTTCTTGCTAGATGGAGCTGAGGTAACATGCTGTCCAGAAAAAAAGTAATGACAATAATAACATTAATACCATACTCCACTAAAGAAATTATAGAGCAACCTGATATGATTTTTAAAAGTCCCCACCTCCTTATGTGTGATCGATTGGTAGCATAATGTAATCAGCAGAGGGGCATAATACAAAGAGGCCTGGAGTTCGGATTCAGAATAAATTAGGTAGAAATGTAAGTTCTTTTACTGGCTCTGTGGGATTTGGGTAAGGTGACCAGACGTCCCGCTTTTGGCGGGACAGTCCTGATTTTTAACATTTTGTCCCGCGTCCCACAGTGTTTTTAAAAAGTCCCAATTTTTGGAAAGAGACATATGTACTACTCTTTGTAATATTTTAAGTAATAATAATAAAAAAAAGAACCCCTCCAGTCAATGGTGTCCCGCTTTACCAACGTTAAAATCTGGTCACCTTAGATTTGGGCAAAAGCAAGAACAAAGAAAAGGAGAATATAAAGACTTTTAGA
>PVJC01035594.1:0-18156 GCA_004026665.1 Murina feae
TGAAGGGACTGTGGGCAGCCTGAAAACGGCCCTCAGCCCCTCACCCAGGCTGGCCAGGCACCCCAGTAGGGATACAAACCCTGAAGGGACTGTGGGCAGCCTGAAAATGGCCCTCAGCCCCTCACCCAGGCTGGCCAGGCACCCCAGTAGGGATACAAACCCTGAAGGGACTGTGGGCAGCCTAAAAACGGCCCTCAGCCCCTCATCCAGGTTGGCCACACCCCCATGGGGTGAGGGTCCCCACTGGGGGGCTTGGCAAGCCTGCAAACAGCCATCAGCCCCTCATCCAGGCTGGCCAGGCAATGCCAGCAGATGGAGGGGTCCCAGACTGTGAGAGGGCACAGGCCAGGCTGAGGGATCCCTCCCTGAGTGCACAAATTTTTGTGCACCGGGCCCCTAGTATTATAATAATTATGTACAGTGCCAGGTGGGTACTTGAAATATTGTGAGGAAGACTTTATAACATATATAATTGTCTAATAACTATGCTGTACCCTGAAATTAATGCAAAATAACATTGAAGCTCTAGCTAGTTTGGCTCAGTGGATAGAACATCAGTCCTCAACTGAAGGGTCCTGGGTTCAATTACAGTCAAGGGCACATACCTGGATTGCAGGCTTGATCCCTAATTCGGGTACAGGTGAGTGAGAGAGGCAACCAATGGATGTGTCTTTCTGACATCAATGCTTCTCATTTTGTCTCCCACTCCCTTACACTCTCTGAAATCAATGAAGAAAATATCCTCCAGTGAGGATTAACAAAACAAACTAACAAATAACATTGAATGTAAACTGTGAAAAAATAAAAAAAGAATCCCCCTGTTGTTAAAAATTAAGTTTGTTTCTATTTTCAATGTAATAAAAGTACAAAAAAAAGGGTAATAATACTACCTAACTTGCAGAGTTGTTTTAAGAAAGTACCGAAGGGGAAGCAAAGATGGCTGTGGTCTAACAGCAGGCTGAGTGTCCTTGCTCCCAGCCATGGACTGGACTTACAGCTAAAATACTGCACAGTCAGCTTGAAGAAATCAAGAGTAGTATATCTTATTTGACTTTTTCCCCCCTAAAGAGCACTGAAGAAACAACACAGACTGGTAAGAGAGGGGGAGTTTCAGAAAGGGGAAGCCCCTGCTCAAAAGCTGAAAGGCCTGAGAGATAGTGGCTGCAAAGTTCCATCTCCTTGGGAGTGTGGACTGGCATCCAAATACAGGGATCTCAAACCCTGAGTGTTGGATGTGAGAAGGAGAGCCTGTGTTGGGCAGAGGGATCCAGGGGAACAACCTGCCTTCTAGGTGGGGTCAGTACCTTCCCAGTGAAAGAATGTATCTGATGTTGGCAGCCTTGGTAGGAGAGATTCACCCTGAGCTCTGACTGCTGGAAAGGCTGTGCCATGGTGTGTGGTTCCAGAATAGACAGGTGCTTGTGGGCTGCACCCAGAGGTGACCTAAAGGAGCCCTCTGCTCTCCTGAAAGGCATTGCACAGAGCCCCAGACAGCATCTAAACTGTGTGGCGTGGTGAAGGGATAGAGAGCCCTCCAGCAACCATAGACCGGAGCTGGAGGCAGGGAAGAGTGAGAATTTTTGACCTGCACTGAAGAGAACTTGGATCACAAGTGGAGCTGAGAATCTCAGCCCTAACTTTACTGAGATTTGCTGTGTGGAGATCTGAAGAGGGCTGACTTTGTAATTCCTCCTGCTTGGACTGGAGGAGCAAGGGCACTGGGTCCTCACAAAGCTGGTTTTCTGCTTGTTTGTTTCTTTATCTGTTGTTGTCTTTTTAATTTTTGCACAGCACCCTACAGCATCTTATACTGGGGAGAGAGAGCAGTGAGAGCTGGGCTTTAAGTTTGCGGTGTGTTGAGGCTGAACCCATCACCCTGTGAGTTCAGGGAAAGGAGGGGTGGAGTACATCTATTTTGTTCTCCTTCAGGCTAGGATCACTTCCTCCAACAGAAAAGGGGCTGAATAGACTCTGAATCCCCAGATAATCCCACAGGGTGCAGTTCAGGAGTAAAACTCAGGGAATCAGGAGGAAATGCTTAACACCCCTCCTGGGGACTGAGCAGGCAAGGTAGTAACAGGAGACTCTTTTGATCAATCCCATGGAGCCCAAGGCAGCTGAAACTGACCAGACAGGAAAGGTAACAAGCTGTATCTAATATGAACCTGCATCAGGCCATTTAAGGGGGGATTAGAATTGGAGGATATGATAGGGACTGAGGAGTTGACTTTGAGGTAGAGGTTAATTACCCCACAATGATGCTTGATGGCAAAATCTCTAAGGGACCCCACTAGTCCTAGTTAGCTACTCTGCCTCCACCCTAAAGACTATCTTCAGAAGACACTGGAGAAAGATCATGCAACTGTGGGCGTGGAGTAGCTGACAGGTGGAGGTGCTCTGCAGAGAGCCTCAGACCAGCCAGCTACAAAAGGACACCAAGAGCTAAAGTTGGAGAGCTCCTAACATTAGCTGACACAAAAGCACCTGAAATAAACATACAACATAGTGAGCCCCAGACATCATAAGCTCCAGATGAACTTTACTTGGCTGGCTTTAAAAAAAATTTGGTGAGGGGGGGTTGTTTTGTTTTTCTTTGTGTGTGTGTGTGTGTGTGTGTGTGTGTGTGTATCTTTGGCGTTCTTTGTTCAATATTTTCTTGATATTTTATGCTTTATTGCTTTGATAGTATCATAAATACTAGTGGCCTGGTGCACAAATTCATGCACATTGAAAGTGAATTAATTAGAAGAAATATCTTAATATTGCTATTTGCCCTGCTCCCTGATCACTGTCCCCTCCTTCTGCCTGTGGGCACCTGCCTTGGCTGGCGTGGTGTGGCCCGCTCACTAGCCCTGCCCCCTGACAACTGGTTGTTCCACTATTTGGTCAATTTGCATATTACCTTTTTATTATATAGGATTAAGTTTTTTTTCTTTTCTCTCTTATTTTGTTCATATCTCTTATTGGCCTCTTTCATTATTCTATCTCTCCCACCCCCTTTTTTATTTTACATTCTTTCTTTTACTGTACCTTTCTCCTCTTAAGGGCATATGCCTGGGTTTCAAGCTTTCTCTGCCTTGTCTTTTTATATGTTTTTACTTTTATTCCTCTCTACTCTTACTTTTTGCTCTCCTTTCTTCCCGTGTAGAATCTTTTTCTGACCCTTTTACCTCCCAGTAGTCTATTTATATTTTTATGCTATTAGCAGTAATATTCTTTTCTATTTTCTTTTTTGCCTTAGTAATTTTGTTTTCTCTTGCCTTTCCCAATTCTCTTTTCTGTTGGGTTATTTTCATTGTGGTTGTCAGGATATTTTATATGGTCCTGTTTGTTTACTTTTGATTTAATTCTGTTTTGTTTTCCCATGTCAGCACCACAAAATGTGGTTGTAGGACAGCTCACAAAATGTGGTTGTAACTGAGCCTAATAGTGAGCCAGCCTGAGCAGATAGTTATCCTATGAATTGGGCAACAACAATCTAGAACAAATCACAACAGGAGAGTCCAAATAACCCACAAAGGCATCACACATAGAGGATACAGCACAGTAATACAAGAAAACACACCTCTGGATCCCAAAGGACTATAAAAGCCCATCCCACAAGACGGGGAGATTGTATCTAATAAATAGGTACAAACACAAAGAGACAAATAAAAGGTGGAGGCAAAGGAAGAAATTAAAGAAAAGGAGGAACAGCCAGAAAAAAAACTAGACATAATGTATGTAAACAAGTTAGCAGACATGGAGTTCAGAGTAATGGTTATAAAAGATGCTCAAGGACCTTAGTAATAACTATAAGAAACAATGCAAACTTCCAGGAACTTAGTGGGAATTACAAGGAACTTACTGAAAGCTATATCAGCATGGAAAAATAAAATTATGAATAAGAACCAGGCAGAAATTCAAAATACTATATTTGGCACCAAGAACATGCTGGATCCCTAGCTGGTTTGACTCAATGGATATAGTGTTGGCCTATGGACTGAAGGGTCCCAGGTTTGATTCTGGTAAGGGCATATGCCTGGGTTTCAAGCTCAATCCCCAGTAGGGGGCATGCAGGAGGCAGCCAATCAATGATTCTCTTTCATCATTGATGTTTCTCTCTCCCTCTCCCTTCCTTTCTGAAATCGATAAAAATATGTTTTAAAAAAACAACGTGCCAGAAAAAAAATAAAAGCAGGCTCAATGAAGCAAAGGATCAAATAATTGAATTATAAGATAAGGTAGAAAAAATTCTCAATCAGAGATTCAGTGAAAAAATACTTTAAAAGCATGAGAACAGTTCAGGGGAACTTTGGACAATATGAAATGAAACAATGTCTGCATCATAGGGGTGTCAGAGGGAGAATAAAGTAAGCAAATAATAGAGAACTGGTTGAAAGAAGTGAGAGAAAATTCCCCTAGGCTAGTGAAGGAAGGAACCACACAATTTCAGGAATCACAGAGAGTTCCAATCATGAAGAATGCAGAAACCCACTCCTAGACACAGCATAGTTAAAATGGAAAACATTAAGGAAGAATCAAACAAAGAAAGAATCTTAAGGGCTACAAAAGAGACAATCAGTCACCTACAAGGGAGCTTCCATAAGGCTGTTAGCTGGTTTCTCAACAGAAACACTACAGGCTAGGAGAGAATGTCATGAAATATACAAGGTAATGCAAAATAAGGATCTGAAACCCTATATAACAAGGCTATCATTCAAAATAGATGATGAAATAAAGAGACTCCCAGACCAAAAAAAGCTAAAGGAGTTTATTACCACTAAATTATCATTGCAAGAAATGTTAAATAAGAAGGGGGGTAGGGGAGGCGGGGGGAAGGGCAGGGGGAAAAAGAGATATATGTACTACTCTTTGTAAAGCTTTATGTAATAATAATTTTTAAAAAATTAAAAAAAGAAAACAACAACAACAACAAAAGAAATGCAATAATAATATTATATATACTAAAAGAATAGAAATGTCAATAAATAAGTACCTATCAATAATAACCTTAAATATAAAAGGATTAACTAGTACAATCAAAACACATAAGGTAGCTGAATGGATAAGAAAATATGACTCATATATATGCTGTCTACAAGAGACCCACCTCAGACCAAAAAACTCACACACGATGAAATTGGAAGGATGGGAAAAAAAATTTCCATGCAAGTGGAAACACCAAAATATCAGGGATAGGAATAGTTATTTCTGACAAAATAAACTTTACAATAAAGGACATAATGACACAAAAAGTCCACTACATAATACTAAAGGAATCAATCAATCCAAAATGAAGACATAACCCTGGTAAACATATGAGCACCCAATACCAGCAATGACATGGTTCATTGACTTAGTTTTTTGTACCAAATATAGGAGCACCTAAATATATTAAAAAGCTCTTGAAAGACTTTAAGAGAGAAATTGAAAGCAATACATTCATAGTAGGGGATTTTATTTTATTTTTGTTTATTTTTTAAAAATATTTTTATTGATTTCTTACAGAGAGGAAGGGAGAAGGATAGAGAGTTAGAAACATCGATGAGAGAGAGACATCGATCAGCTGCCTCCTGCACACCCTTCACTGGGGATGTGCCCACACCAAGGTACATGCCCTTGACCAGAATCAAACCTGGGATCTTTCAGTCCGCAGGCCGATGCTCTGTCCACTGAGCCAAACCGGTTAGGGCCATAGTAGGGGATTTTAACACCCCACTGACGTAACTGGATAACTCTTCCAGACAAAAAGTCAACAAGGAAACAGAGAGTTTAACAACACACTAGATCACATGGATTTAATTGACATTTACAGAATTTTCCACCCCAGAGCTGCAAAATATATATTCATCTTAAGGAAACATGGGACATTAAAAAGATAGACCACATGTTGGGATAAAAAAAATAAGTCCAAGTTCAAGAGGATTGAAATAATATCAAGCATCTTGGATCACAATGGCATGAAAATAGAATCACAATAAAAAACACTTAAAAACATTCAAATACATGGAGGCTAAACACTGTGTTATTAAACAATGAATGGGATACCAATGAAATAAAGCAAGAAATAAAAAAAAAAACTTTCTGAATTCAAATGAAAATGAGCACACAACAACCCCAAATCTATGGGACACAGTGAAAGCAGACCTAAGAAGGAAATTCATAGCATTGCAGGCCTAACTCAAGAAACAAGAAAAAACTCTAGTAAACTATCTAATACAACACCTAAAAGGATTAGAAAGAGAACATCAAGAAAAGCCCAGAGTAAGCAGAAAGAAGGAAATAATAAATATCAGGGGAGAAATAAATGACATAGAGACAAAAAATAATACAAAAGATCAATGAATCCAAGAGCTGGTTCTTTGAAAAGATTGATGAATCATTAGCCAGACCCATCAAGAAACAAAGAGAGAATACCCAATAAATAAATCAGAAACAAAAGAGGTGACACCAAAAAATACAAAGGATTGTAAAAAAAAAAATACTATGCACAACTATATGCTAACAAGATGGACAAGCTGGACAAAATAGATTCCTAGAAAAAGACAATCTTCCAAAACTCAATCAGGAAGAATCAGAAAATTTGAATAGGCCAAAAACAACTGATAAAATTAAAGCGGTAATCAAAAACACTCCCAGCAAACTAAAGGCCTTGTCTGGACGGCTTCATGGAGGAGTTTTACCAAATATTTAAATAAGAACTAACATCTATCATTCTCAAACTATTTCAAGAAATCCAAGAGGAAGGAACACTTCCAATCTTTTTTTATGAGGCCAGCATTATCCTACTCCCAAAAGCAGAAAAGACACTACAGACAGTCCTTGGGGTATGTCGCCATCTCCCATTTATTTATTAAAAAAACAAAACAAAACAAACAAAAAATCATTTCAAAGTATGTACATATGTGCTTTTTTATTATTTATTTACCACTAGTAAAGGTCAGGAATTGTTATCTTTAATTTTTTTTTACTGTTTCACTTCATTACTGCTGTGTATGTGCTCCATGTGAGTGACATAGGTGCTTATGTAGATAGGTTCCGACTTATGGCAAAAATTGCCTTATGTCGTACCATAGTGATGGATCTCTGATGTAACCCAAGGACCTACTGTACAAAGAAAGAGAATTACAAACCAATATCCCTGATGAACGTAGATGCTAAAATCTTTAACAAAATATTAGCAAATCAGATCCGGCAATATATTAAAAAGATAATCCACCATGACCAAGTGGGATTTATTCCAGGGATGCAAGGCTGGTACAATATGCACAAATCAATAAATGTGATACATCACATAAACAAATTGCAAGACAAAAATCACATGATCATATCAATTGATACAGAAAAAGCATTTGACAAAATCCAACACTGATATTTTATAAAACCTCTCAGCAAAGTACAAATAGGGGGATCATACCTCAACATAATAAAGGCCATATATGACAAACCTACAGCCAACGTATAATCAATAGGGAAAAACTAAAGGTAATCCCGCTAAGAACAGGAAAAATACAGGGATGTCTGCTTTCACCACTCTTAGCCATAGCAATCAGACAAGAAGAAAAATTAAAAAGCATCCAAATTGGAAGAGAGAAAGTAAATGTGTCATTATTTATAGGATATGATATTGTAAATAAAAAACAGTAAAGACTCCAAAATTCCCACCTAGATTTTAAAATGAATTTGGCAATGCAGCAGGATATAAAATTAACACCTAGAAATCAGTGGGATTTTTATATACCAATAATGATCTCTCAGAAAAATAAATTAGGAAAACAATCTCATTTATCATTGCAACAACAACAACAAAAATAAGATACCTAGAATAAATTTAACAAGAACGTAAAAGATCTGTTCTCAGAAAACTGCAGGACATTGAAAAAAGAGATATAGGAAGATTAAAACAAGTGGAAGAGTAATAGGGACACACTGGGTCCCTGGGGTTCCCCTCTCCACATCCAGCACAGAGGGGGAGACTTGAACCAGTTCGAGCAATCTAGGTGGTGCTTTCGGGATTAATGAAGTAATGAAAGACAGACATAAAATAAGATTAAAAGCTTGGGCTGTGTGAGGTGCCTGCCCTCTGGAGGGACAGGCACACAGAGAGAGCGCCAGCTCCGAAAGCTGTTTATTAAATACTCGAATTACAGGAAGTTACATCACATCTTGCTGGGCCTTTGACATCATGAAATCCATCCCCTTAACATTGGGCAGGAAAGTCAGACAGTGGTGCTTGGTCTTTGTCTGATTATGTCCCAGCTGACATAAATTAAGCCAAGTGTATTCTGACAGCCCTTAACAGAAGACTATACCATGTTCTGGATTGGTATAGTTAATATCATTAAAATGGCCATCCTACCCAAAGTAATCTACAGGTCCAATGCAATCCTTATTAAAAATATCAAGAGTATATTTCACGGGTATAGAACAAATACTCCAAAAATTTATATGGAACCAAAAAAGACACTGAATAGTTGCAGCAATCTTGAGAAAGTAGATCAAAGTTGTCAAGTTATACTACAACACCATCGGATATCAAGTTATACTACAACGTCACTGTAACTAACAGCCTGGTAATGGCATAATAACAGGCATCTAGATCAATGGAACAGAACAGAGAACCAAGAAATTGCCTCAAGCCATTATGCTAAATTAATATTTGACAAAGAATGCAAAAACATAAAATAGAGTCAAGACAGTCTTCAATAAATAGTGTTGGGATAACCTGACAGGTACATGCAAAACATGAATTTTCCCAATACAATTTATTAGAGACTGTCTTGACTTCATCATGTGCTTTTACCTCCTTTATCAAATATTAATTGAGCATAATGGCTTGGGTCAATTTCTGGGTTCTCTGTTCTGTTCCAGGGCATATCTATCCTTGAGACTGTTTTGGTATGGCCCATGAGCTAAGTATGGTTTTCAAATGTTTAAAGAGTTATAAGAAGAAGAAAAAGAGGAAGAAGTAAGAGCATATGACCCACAAAGTCTAAAAGTACTTACTCTTTGGCCCTTGGCACAATAGCTTGCCTAACCCTGTACTAAACTCTAATGTAGTAGAAAAGCACACATGGTCATTAATCTGTGCCATTTACTTAATTTTAACTGCCCTATATTTCCTTTTTAATTTAAATTCTTTATTGTTTAAAGTATTACTTAAGTCTCCATTTTCCCCCATTGACCTCTCCCTGGCTGCCTCCACCCCCTAGCACATTCCCTCCCCTGCTACCCCCCCGCATCTGTGTCCATTGGTTATGCTCATATGCATGCATACAAGTCTTTTGGTTAGTCTCTTACCTCCCTCACTCCCCACCTTCCCTCATAGGTTGGACAATCTGTTCGATGCTTCTATGACTCTGGTTCTATTTTTGTTCATCACTTTATGTTGTTCATTATATTCCACAAACGAGTGAGATCATGTGATATTTATCTTTCTCTGAGTGGCTTATTTTGTTTAGCATTATGCTCTCTGGTTCCATCCATGTTGTTGCAAATGGTAAGAATTCCTTCTTTTTTATAGCAGCATAGTATCCCATTGTGTATATGTACCACAGTTTTCTAATCCACTCATCTGCTGATGGGCACTTAGGCTGTTTCCAAATCTTAGCTATTGTAAATTGTGCTGCTATGAACATAGGGGTGCATATATCCTTTCTGATTGGCATTTCTGGTTTCTTGGAATATATTCCTAGAAGTGGAATTACTGGGTCAAATCAAAGTTCCATTTTTAATTTTTTGAGGAAATGCCATACTGTTCTCCACAGTGGCTGCACCAGTCTGCATTCCCACAAGCCGTGCACGAGGGTTCCCTTTTCTCCCCATCCTCTCCAGCACTTGTCATTTGTTGATTTGTTGATGATAGCCATTCTGACAGGTGTGAGATGATACCTCATTGTTGTTTTGATTTGTATCTCTCGGATGACTAGCATGTGCCCTATATTTCTTAGGTTTCTTCTCTAGCAATAGACTCTCTGATCTGGGTGAGCATGTGATCCAGGCCTGGCCAAACAAAATATCTCACTCCTTATCACACATTGATTGATCCAATCCAAGTATGTCTAGTCTGAATCCTTCTTTGAAATATGTGGATGTTAGGAGAAATAAGGTATTTTTTCATTGAAGATGCTAAACCTAGGTTATTGACAATCATATTTCCTACCATGCGAACAAGTGAGAGGATACAAAAGCACCATGAATTTAAAAGCAAAGATGAGAGAAGCAGAGTAAAAGACAGTCCTATCAGCTTTGAATCCCTGGTTGTAGTCACCAGCTATACTTCTGTACTTCTTCCTTTGATTCTGAGTTATTTTAGTACATTCTAGATTATCCCAGCAATTTCCTCCCAAAAGAAAGCCAATAAATACATTTTTTGTTTAATTGTTTTTTTCGTAAGCTAGACTATTAGGTTTCTGCACTTACAGCTGAAACAATCCTACTCCAATGCTACACAGGTTTCAAATCCAATACACCTGGAATCAAATCAGTATCCTAGTTCCAAACTATGTGACCTTTGGCAATTTACATAATGTTTTCACGGCCTCAGTCTTCTCCTTTGTTAAGCTAAGATAATAATACCTATTATAGTAGAGTTGTTGTGAGAAATAGATAGTATAGATGTGTCATTAGAAGTCACAGTGCATGATGCAATAGATATTCAGTTAATGTGAGTTCTCTTATCCAATGATAAGATTCAGAAGGTCAGCTGACCTGCAGACAGGGGAAAGAAACCCTCTGTGATTCCTAGTTTCTTTTTTTTTTTTTTTTTTTTTTTAGTTTCTTATACCTTTCTGGGTGACTCTTGAGCATAAAAAGCATTCCAAATATCCTCCCTAAAAATTAGGTCCTAGACCAACTAGCCAGTATGGCAGGTATCATTTGTGGTTAAAAACCACTGACACTCCTTGAATCCATCATCATACAAGTCATTCTCCTCTTGCCATACCTACTCATCATCCTAAACTACATTCTGTAGTCCTCTCAGGCTTTTCAATGTGTGAAATACGCTTGTCTGTAACCAAGCCTTCCAATTATGATGAAAGGTCAGTATGGCTGGGGAAAAATTCAAGATCAGCAGACCTGCCCAAGGGATGATTTTCATTAACCTTAAGACACTCCATTAGCCTTAAGAGACAGCATGGAGGGAGAGTAATCGGAAGCATCGGGTTCCTTTCTTACTCTAAGATAAATCTGATGTATCAGAAGGGAGCTGAATCTTTCTACTCTGCTTTCAAGTCAGGCTCTCATTTGATGAAGTGGAGTCAGAGAAATCCTTTTCCTCAGACTACCTGGCTGGAACCTGAAAGTAGCACCCCTGCTACCTGCGTAGGAAGGGTGGGTTGGGAGATCTACAAAGGATAGGCTCAATTAGCCTCAAACCTGACAAACACAATAACAAATGAGCTCCCTTACATGGGGACAAGACCAAGAACAGTAGTCTTTTCATTCTTCCCTCATTTCCAATAGGGAGCATACTTACCCAGGAGATTACTACAGGGCCTAGCTGAGAAGAGGGAGTAAACAACAAAATAAGCAAGACCTTTTTCTGTTCAAGTTGCTGAGCCTACGACAGTAACTATGGGCACATAAGGATGCTTACTGAGTAAATCCTATCTAACATCCCAAGGAGTGAGGTAGGCTTCTTTATGACATGGTTCATTGACTTAGTTTTTTGTGCCATTGGCTCAACATAGAAAGCAAAGCAGTGAAGACATTACAAGAAAACAACACCACAGAATAATATCATAAATATGGATGCAAAAATACCATATGAAGTCTTATTAAATTGAACCTCTGTTTATATAAAGCAAATGTGTCACAAGCCAATTGGGATTGGTCTATAAATGCAAGGGTGGCTTAACATTATAAATAATGAACAGGAAAAAAAGAATAAAATAATATGATCATCTTAGGAAATGCAGAAAACATTTGGAAAAATACAATGCTAATACATGATAAAAACTCTGTGGAGTAAGAATAGAAGGAAACTTCCTTAATCTGATAAAGAATAGCTAGAAACCTACAGAAAACATCATATTTATCAGTGAAGAACTGAAACCTTCCTCTTGAAATCAGAAATAAGTCAAGGATGCTTGCTATTACCATTTTTATTCAAAATTATATTGGGGTTCTGGCCAGTGCAATAGAATAAATAAAAGAAATAAAAGTCATAAGGATTTGAATATGCAATATACATTTATTATTCTCAGATGACATATTTGTGTATGTATAAAATCCAAAAGAATAGAAAAATTATTAGAATTAAGTAAATGTAGCAATGTTACTAGATGCAAGATCAGTATGCAAAATAAATTATATTTATATATACTATTACTATATAGAAATTTAAAATTTAAAAGATGTCATTTACCTTAGTATCAAAACTGTCAAATATTTAAGAACAAATATAGTGAAAAATTGCAAGATTCTATGCTGAAAACAATAAAATATTATTGAGTGAAATTAAAGAAGACCTAACTAAATGGAAGGATACAGAATGTTCATGAATTGGAAAACTCAGTATTATGTAGTGTACAGAAACCCTGAAACAAATACATTGACTTAACACAAACCCAAACAAAATACCAAGTAAAATGGGAGGTTGGCCAAAATTATCCAAGTCATTCTAAAAATCATATAGAACTTCAAAGGGCAAGGAACAGCCAAGGCAATCTTTTTTTTTGTCCCTTTATTGATTAAGATATTACAAATGTGACCTTATTCCCCCAATGTCTTCTCATCCACCCATTCCTGCCCTCACCCTCACCCCCTGTTGTCCACATCTGAAGGGTTTTTACTATCAGATATCATGACTTATCATAAATCTATGGTAAATAAGATGGTTTTGTACTGGTACAATGATAAACTTACCAATGGAGCAGGATAGTCCAAAAATATATCCACACATGTATAATCAACCAGTTTATGTTGAAGTTGATATTATTGTGCAATGAGGAAATAATGGTCTCTTAAATAAATGGTACAATGTCAGCTGGATTTCCATATGGGGAAAATGTGTCTTGATTCTTATAACACCAATCCTAGGAATCAATTTCAGATGTATTGCATGTCAAAATATGAAGGACCAAAAAATAAAGCTTTTAGAGAAAAACCAGAGAATTTTCATGAACTTGGAGTAGGCAAAGATTTTTAAAACAGGACACAAAAGCCATATCCATAAGGATGCAATTCAAAAATTAAATTAAAATTGGGAACTTCTATTCATTAAAAGATGTCATGTCAAGAGAAAAATGGTAACTCAGAGTTGGAGAAGGTGTTAGCAATACATCGGACAAAGAGCTTATAAATCTGGAATATATAAAGAATTTCTATAAATTAATACCAAAAAGACAAACACTTTATTAAAAAAACAAGCAAAAGATTTGAAGACAGCAAAAATAATATCCAAATTATCCATAAGAGTACAAAGAAGTCCCCAATTTCATTAGTTATCAGTGAAATACAAATTGAAACTACAGTAAGGTAACACCGAATATTTACCAGAATGACTGAAAAAAGGAAGTACCAATTTTAGGTAAAAATGGAGCAGCTGAAACTCTCATACGCTATTGGTGGGAGTGTAAATTGGTACAGACACTTGGAAAAACTGATAGTATCTACTTAAATGGAACATAAGCATACCCTACTCCTAAGTATGTAACGAACAGAAATGGGTACATGCACTCATCAAAAAACATAATTAAGGATTTTTATAACAGCTCTATTGATCATATTCCAATCCTGGAAACTCCCCATGTGTACAGCAATAGGAGAATGGATAAAATGAATAAATATATTTCATACAAGGAACACTCTACAGTGATACAGTATAACTTCTGCAGTTACATGCAACAATGGGAATGAATCCCATAATCAATTAAAGGAAGCCAGAAACAAATGAATACAAATTGTAACCCTGGCTGGTTGAGCATTGTCCTAGTCAGGGCACATTCCCAGATTGCAGGTTTGATCCCTGGTCAGGTTGCATGTGAGAGGCTATTGATGGATGTTTCTTTATTCTCTCTCTCTCTCTCTCTCTCTCTCTCTCTCTCTCTCTCTCTCAACATATTTAAAAAGAACAAAAACTAAATCTAGAACAAATATTCCATGTTATAAATCTTGACAATGGCTACTTTGGGTGTGTATAATAACTGTAAAAGGGTACAAAGGGGGGAACTTCTGGGGCAATGGTGGTGTTTTTATATGTTTATTTGCTATAATTTAATAAGGGAAGATAAAGAAAGCAAGGCAGTGTATTAGTTTGCTAGGTCTACCATAACAAATTACCATGCTCTCAGTGACTTAAAACAACAGAAATTTATTTTATTTTTTATAGTTATATACGTGAAATGTCTGCAGTTAAGGTGTTCACAGGGTTGCACTCCCTTTAAAAGCTCTAGAGGAAAATTCTTTCTTGCCTCTTTTCAACTTCTGTTGACTGCAAGTGTTCCTTGCTAGTGACTGTGTAACTCTCATAGCTTCCTTTACCTATACATGGCCTTCTCCTTCTTCTCCCTGTGTCTCTCCCCTATATGTGTCTATAGAATACACTTTTTATTGGATTTAGGGCCCACCTGGATAATCCGGAATTATTTAATCTCAAGCCCCTTAATTTAATTACATCTGCAAAGCACTTTTTCAAATCAGGTCACACCCACAGATTCTGATGGGTTAGGACATGTACATCTTTTTGAAGACTACCATTCAACACATTGTAAGCAGGAAGAATAAAGAAAAAAATGTTTATCAGTAGAATTCTTTCATTGACTGAGATCTGTAAAGGCCTCTTGCTCTGTTCATTGGTATTTACTATTGCTAATCTGGCCTCCTGAATTGAAAATGTTGCCAAAGGATTATAGCAGTGTGTAGTTGATGACCTAATTGGAGGCATTGGCTTATCTGAGATTTAAACCCTAGAAGATATTTGGAACCAGAACTAATTTTAAATAGGTCATAGGGGAGGCATTGTGGAACTGCCCAGCTCCCACACTCTCAACAAAAACTTTTGTGGCCATTGGTGTCTATCTAGTCAACTAAATAGGATGCTTTGTTTCTAGCTGTTGCCAGTGACCATACCCATGCCTTTATCTTTCTATAGCTGAGCTAAGTCTTAAAATATGATCAGCAGGACAGTTGAAAGGAAGGTTGATTTGTATTCAAAAATGACACTTTCAAAGGTGTTTTTTTTCATGCTGAGATTTGTAAGGGCCTTCTCATCAACGTATTGGTATTAACTATTGCACAGTAGACCTTTTGTTGGTAGGTGATATGATCCAGAATTGTTGCATTTGTGAAAGAAATGACTGTATTGAATATTCCCCTCAAATAACTGAAGTTCTGGCTCATGGTTGACTTAGGTGTTGCATGCATTACAAGTGAGCCAAAAGTGTACAAAGTTGATGCCTTAGTGATCCATGAATCGAGTATTATTTTGTTCTCTTATTCAGATAGTTCCCCTGGGTGGTTAATGGGCATCTCAAACTTAATATGGCAAAAACACAATACTTAACCAAACCAGTCATTATCTCATTATTATTCATTTGAGTAGTTAGCACAAACTTCCAATGAGTTTCTCATGCCCAGAACCTGGCAGTCATCTTTGACTTATATTTCATGACATACATTCAATTGGCATGTCAGGTCAATTCTACCTCTGAAATACTATGTCTTCTGAAATGAACTACTTCTACTTGGTACCACCACTGCTACCAACCTGAACAAGCTTCTATTATGTCTTATTTGGATTACTGCAACAACCTAATAACCAGTCTCCTGACTTCCACTTTTGCCTATACAATATATTCACACAGAAAACAGTGATATATTTTAAATAAAATTATATTACAGGGTGATTTTCCTGTTGAGGTCCACTGGGTTGCTATTGCTGGGAGTGCAAAGCAACAAAAGAAGCAACTGGGTCCCCCAGCTCACCCCAACCCCAGGCAATGTAGCTACAATGCCAGCAATGTCTGGCTGTGGGGGACACCACTGAGATTTCAAGGATTTGGAGCCATAATGCCCACCATGTTCCCATGTGGGGTTGGTTCCCTGGGACAAGGTTACTGAATCACAGGGTAGGTACCTACCTTCTCAGGGAGCACAGGCCATTTTCTCACCCCGCAGAGATCTGAAAAGCAAGAGAAGTGCAAGAGAAATAAAATAAACTTGTGATCCAACACTACCTACTAGGAAACAATAGCAAGACTTCTTTTCAATCTACTACAGAAGTAACACTCATATATAGGTGCCTAAACAGAGAATAAATCCATAAAATACCATGAATAAACAAGGTAATGAGGTATGCTCAGAAAGAAAAAGAAAAGTCTCCAGAGAAGAAACTTAAAGACATGGGAATATGTGACTTAAATGACAGATAATTTCAAGATTGCAATTCTGAAAAAAAAAACTCAATGCAAGAAAATAGACAATTTAATGAGTTAAGAAAAAAAATCTATGAAAAAAATGAGTATTTTACCAAAAATATTTAAAATTTTAAAAAGGCCCAATTAGAAATTCTGTAGATGAAGTACTCAGTAAAAGATATATCAAGAATTAACTAGTGAGTATATGAAATAGAGCTTACCAGATGGAGGAAAGAATTAGTGATAGTGAACATAAAAATCTAGAAATGACATAGAGGAAAGAAGAGAAAGACTTGAGCATTAAAAATAAAATAACTGTATGAGAACTATCTGATTCCATCAGAAAAAGCAACATAAGAATACCAGAAAAAGTTGATGAGAACTTCCCAAACCTATGCAAAGAGATAGATTCTTGAATCCAAGAAGCAAACAGAACACCAATTTATCTCAATGCAAAAAGGTCTTCTCCCTATCCAATGCACATTGTATTAAAATAGTTAAAACTTAATTACAAAGAAAGAATTCTCAAAGCAGTCAGGGAAGAAAATAATCTATTAATTAAAGCCCTTTAGGTTATCATTATGCTTCTCAGTAAAAACTTGACAGGCTACAAGAGAGTGGAGCAAAATATTTAAACTACTGAAAGACATAAATTACCAACCAAAAATAATATATCCAGCAAATTTATCTTTTAAATATTAAGGAGAAATAGACTTTTCCAGACATATAGAAGCTGAGGGAATTTATCACCAGAAGTCCCCTATTACAGGAAATACTTAAGGGTGATATTCTGCATTAAACAAAGAACAAAAAGCCACAAAAACTAGAAGATCACCAACAAACTTACAGCATAAACATGTGTAATTTTTGACAACAAAAACATAAAAGTGGAGGGGGTTAAAGTCTGAATTTTCAAATGAGAATGAAGATCACATACATTCAAAAGAGAAAGGACTGCACAATATGTGAACTTTCTTTTTCATAAACCACATGTTAAGCCACCTCTACACACACACAAACTGAAACAGACACAAATAACTTTAAAAAAGAGGAAACAGAGGAAAGAAGTTTAGAACACTCACAAATAAAACAGCAGACAGAGAGATAAGATGGCAGTGGAATAGGCAGACATGTTCCAAGGCTTGTCCTGGAGCAAATAGAATGAGCAGCTGAAATGAATAACATCCACCCCAAAATGGCAAAGGAGACTCAGCTGGTGAGACAGTTTGCAGCCAGGAAGGGCAGAGTTCCCCTGGAAGGTAAAAACCAGGGATCTGGGCAGGAAAGTTTGCCAGAGCTCTGAGCCCAGAGCATCAGAAGGAAACCACACGGCACCCAGCTGTGTCCCTTGGGACAGGCACAGCCTCTGACTGTGGAAAGGATATCCGTAGGACTGTTGGCACCAGGGGATTCGAGATCTGGGTTCCATAATCATAGAAGACTGAGCCCAGAGGGAGCAGCCTGAAGAGTGCTGGTAAGAGAGAAGCTCACAGAGATTCAGTCTTTCCTGTTTCTGCGGCCTGCGTTTTTTTTGTGTTTTTTTTTTTTCACTGAACCCTGTTTATAAGACATTTCAGATACAGACACCTACCCATGCTGAGATGCGGGAGAAGGTGTGGACAAGTGGAATCTGGAGAGAGGCTGGGAGAGGTGGAGGTCCAGGAGAGGTGGCAGCAAGTTGATTGCTGAGTCACACTTGAGCCCAGAACCTGGGCAGCCATTTTCTCCTGAAGATATAGCCCCTCCCTCCAGTCTCCAGGCAATGAATACAGCCACACCCAGCTTCCACCCTGAATATACAAAGGATTAAATA
>PVJC01035595.1:0-18173 GCA_004026665.1 Murina feae
GAGGTCCCTGAAGAACTTCCTAGGGATCCCAAAATAATAGCTTAGGATTTCGTATGCCTCCTTGTTTTATAGGGGAGGAAATTGAAGTCTTCTTTCTAAAGATTGTCATTAGTTGTTCACTTTGGAGTTAGGCTCTTTGGTGGACATCAAAAATAATGATTCTTGTCTTTGAAGAACTAGCATGATGTTCAGGTGGCATAAGGAACCTGTTATGGAGGGCAGTGTAAGAATACATAATCTATTGGATGTGTTCTTAGCATTAAAAGACCTCGGGAAGAATTGGGGGTAGCCAGAGGAGGCTAGGCCTTGGATGAGTAAGAGTGCCCACATGCACAGACAGGCTCAGGGGTAGAGGTTCAGCATGTGTCTATCTCTCTGTGTCTGCGGTGTGTGTGGGTGTATCTGTGTCTGTTGGTGTATATGGCATGTGTGTGTGTTGTTGGCAGCAATGGAGATGGGGGTGAGGTAGGGATGAAGCACAAACATGAAGAGAGGCAGCTCATTTGCTTTCTAGGGACTCTATTATGATCGAATCACCTGTATGTATTTGCTTCAGGTTGAAGTCTGTTAGTTTGAAAGTTGGCTCAGAGTGGGGAAAAGGCAAGAGGAAAGTTGGCTAGGTTTTTTAAAAAAATATATATTTTATTGATTTTTTTACAGAGAGGATAGGAGAGGGATAGAGAGTTAGAAACATCAATGAGAGAGAAACATTGATCAGCTGCCTCCTGCATGCTCCCACTGGGGATGTGCCCGCAACCAAGGTACATGCCCTTGACCGGAATCGAACCCGGGACCCTTGAGTCCACAGGCCAACGCTCTATCCACTGAGCCAAACTGGTTAGGGTGCTAGGTGGTTTTTTGCAATGATTTTGTTTCTGAATTTTTATAGTGGTAGTAGGTTTGAGAAAAATACAGATATTGGTGATTTTTCAAACCAGTGGTGCTTAATGGCTGTTGCGTGAATGCATTCACTTTTCTAGTTAGAAGCAAGAAGAGTTGGGGAGAAGAGTTTGAGTAAAAATTCAGGACTTTGGCAGGTATGGGATGTAGGTAGGGAATCTGACAGCTTTAGAAAGCAGGCCAAGGGTTGTGCCAGAAAAATGCTCCTCATCCATGTGGGTGCAGGGCTCTGAGAATCACAGAGTATCTCATCAGGTCTCACAAGTACCACATGAGGTCAGCAGGGCAGGTAAACAAGCTGAAGACAGGCTTTGGGAGGATCAGTGGATCTCCCATTGGTGTAAAGTTAGAACACCAAAAAGTTGAGTCTGATATATTAGTCTTTTGGTTCCAAGGCCAGTGCTGCTGGAGATGGAGCTATGTGGGGTGATGATGGGGGTAGGGGTTCTACAACAGTTAGGGACCTCCCCCCTTCTCACCTCCTGGGGGCTTCATTTGACATTCTTCCCACAGCACTCTGTCCTCTCCCGGAAGTTTGTGGAGGTGATGACCAAATACAACGAGGCTCAAGTGGACTTTCGTGAACGCAGCAAAGGGCGAATCCAGCGGCAGCTCGAAATCAGTATGTGTCTGAAATTTGGTGGTGCTTCTTCACGTTTTCCTGCCACATGGTTGTGTTTCCCAGTTGTGAGATCTGGGGAGAAGGAGCAGCAACCGTGCTTGGGCTTCCATCTCATATTGTGTGCCCAAGCCCGGGACGCTCTCTGGTACTGGTTCTTAGGCTGAGAGGTGGCTCAGTGTTTATCAGGCCCAAGCAATTTTGACTTTGTGGAGGCCAGCATTTCCTCTACATAGAGAGGAGACACTTGCTAAACAATGGCTCTCCTGGGGACTTAAGATGTTTTTTGCTGTCTTTCTGATAGCAAAGACCATTTATGAAATAAAAGGTGTGATGCTAGCTGCTGTGAGGAACGAGGGCATTAATGAAGCTGTGCTCTTTAGGAATTGGGTAACGTGGAACTCGGGGCCCTGTGGGGCGGGAGCAGGGGGGTAGTGGTGGTGGCTGGGAACGCTCTATAAGTGGAAGAACTGTAGGCACAAGGGCGTTGTGAAAGAGACACAGTGTATTTAGGAGTGGCAGGTTGTCCAGGGCCTGGGGAAAGTATGCATTTGGGAATTACAGTAAGAGGTTAATGGGGATGCAGGAAGGGTCCACCCAGGAACTGAATTCTTGTCCTGGGGGCCTTGGTCTCTGAGGCATAATGATGGGACCAGTCAATGTTCTGAGCTGGGAAGAATGTGATCAGGTATATGCTTCAGGAAGGTAATTGCTGATTATGTTAACAATGAATCAGATGAGTCAGAAGACTGTTGGGAGAGTGCTGTAAGGGTCATGGTCTTTATAGTAGAGTTACTGTATTCCTAACCTTCAGGAAACTTGAAATGGTGTGGTTATTACCTTATATTTGATGCTCTGCTTCTGTTATAAAGCTGGCAAAAAGACCACAGATGAGGAGCTGGAGGAGATGTTGGAGAGTGGAAACCCTGCCATCTTCACTTCTGGGGTGAGTGACTCAGGAGCTGGGATGTATGCCTCTCCACAGAGGAGGGAGGCCACTGGGGAGCTCCACTGAGGTAGCCAGGGAAGGGTGGGCTGCAGGTGCAGGGAGGCAGGGGATGTGAGGAACTGGGCAGGAGGAGTTGTGAAGGCTGCAGCAGGGGATGGTGGCTGATGGCCTGTCATTGTGTGGCCTCTTGTAGATCATTGACTCTCAGATTTCCAAGCAAGCCCTCAGTGAGATCGAGGGACGGCACAAAGACATCGTGAGGCTGGAGAGCAGCATCAAGGAGCTCCATGACATGTTTATGGACATCGCCATGCTGGTGGAGAATCAGGTAACCGGCTGCGGGTACCAGTGTGGGGAGGGAGAAGAGGGAAGCTCAGGTGAGAAAGAGAATATGAGGAGCCAGGTGAGGGAGCATCATCAGAATTTGCTTGAAGGAGAAACAGAATTCCAGTATCCCAGGGAAAGTAATGCATGCTTGGACCCTGACACATGGGGCAGTCTCTGCCTTCTCATTCTTCCTAGTACTTTGGCCTCACAGTCATTTCTAGTTAATATGGGGTTAGAAGTATCTTTCAAGTGCCCAGTTTCCTGTGGACTCAGGTTCTATTTTTATTTGCTTTTTAAAGTTAGGGATATGGGTTCTTAATGATGATGCCTTGAAACAGTCTCCTGATATGAACTGTTTCACTGAGGAAAAGTTAGATTTAATAGACGTTTCCATCTTTCAGCTCTGTTTTTGTTTTTTTATTCTATATTTGTTCTTCCAAAAATATTGCCACTTTTGGCTCAGGAACAAGAATAGATAACAAAGTGAATGAAGGAATAACACAGTATTTACATAAAAACTGGAAACACAAATGGTGCTTAGCTGGACAGCTTGTTCTGTCCCTGGGCACACTTCTCAGGGATGCGAGTCTGTCACTTGCGTGCAGTGTTAGTTTCACATAGTCAGACACTGCCCAGTGTTGTGATGTCGTGCCGTCATCACTGAACCTGCAGCTGCTCGGCCCGTTGGACAGGACTGAGAACTGCTTCCTTTGAAGAAGGACTGCAGAACCGAACCGCAGCTCAAGCACTGCCTGGCTGGCAGTTGACATCAGTTCCTTGCTTAGGGCTCAGTGCCATTCCTCTTCCCAGTCCGGTCTTTGAGACCCTGTTGCTAGTCCTTCCATCCCCACTTTTCCTTTTTCTCCCCACACTGCCTTGCCGAGGAGCTGGTTTGAGATCCAAAGGGTGGTAAGTGCCTTTCCCTATTGACAGACAGCTGTAAAACGATGGGTCGAGTTGAGGGAAGGTGTAGGTAGATGAGGGGAATTCCCATCCTAAGGTGCCCAGAAATAAATGGTAATGAGAGCACTTCTTGTCAGGAGCTAATAACTAGGAAATAGGTTGGGAATCTTCTTAAGAGATCACTGTCTCTTAGTCAAATAGCTTGGGTGAACCCAGTGTGTCACTGAAGGGGCCTGGGAATATCACTTCGAGAAAGCATATGTTCCCACTCTCAGATATTTATGGAGTACCTACTGTGTGCCAGGCACCATTCAATGGTATTGAACAAACTTAGTTCAAGCCAAATGAACTTGGTTCAGATCTGAATGACCAGGAAAAGGCCAGGATCCTGGTAATGGATATATCAGGGGAAAAGGTGGGCATGTGCCCTCTGAAAGCCACACATCAGGTGTTCTGGATGCTCCCCTTGGCATTGAAGATAATGATGTGGGGATAGGACTGTCTGGGGAAGGGGGTCGGTTATTAAGTGTGACTAGTGTCTGTTCTTTGCAGGGCGAAATGTTAGATAACATAGAGCTGAATGTCATGCACACAGTGGACCACGTGGAGAAGGCACGGGATGAAACTAAAAAAGCCATGAAATACCAGGGGCAAGCCCGGAAGGTGAGACGCCCGCCACCTTCAGGGAAGAGTCCATGTTGTGCGCTGTCTCTTGCTCTTTCTTCCCTCTCTCTGTCTCTTCTGCTGCTGCCACCACCTCTTGCATCCGGGGAAAGGGAGCCATGATTGACCGTATCGAGAACAACATGGATCAGTCAGTGGGTTTCGTGGAGCGAGCCGTTACCGATACCAAAAAAGCTGTCAAGTATCAGAGTGAAGCTCGGAGGGTGAGCGCCTTAGTCCCAGCTGGTCCTACTTGCCTCTCCTCTCTTCAGTTACCCCCACCTGTGTCCTTGAGCCTGTGCCTCCTCTCTCTGTCCTGGCCTCATCCAAACACCCGTGTCAGCCTCTCCTAGAGACTAGCTGTCCTTCCTTCCCGTGCTGTGCCTCTCATGGATCTGGCTCACAGGCTCGTACCCAAGAACCCACACTGAAGGCAGTTCTGTAGGATGGAGCGATTGCCCGGGTATTGCTCCTGGACAGATGTTACACTTGACTCCTCTAAAACCTTCTCTTCCACTTAAGCAGCCCAAGATTCCCCCCATTCCCCGCCCTTTCTCTACCAGGAGATCAGTGCTGTGCTGATTGTTGTGAACATGGCATATCTTATGGAGCACCTATTAGTTCCACTTCATAGATGACAGGAGGGTCAGAGGTGAATTGGCTTCAGGCCACCTCATCAGCATAGGAGCTGGGATTCAGTTTCAGATCCTAATCATGCTCTTCCCATGCCACCATCCTATCTCCCCACCCCCTTCCTTCTGGTGCCCCGATGCTGGAGGCCTTCTGGCTTCTCTGCCCATTGACTGGTAGCCAGCTCTGTGGCTTTTGCTTGCTCTTTAGACGTTTCTTTCCTGTTCCTCCTGGGCTCTGATATTTTTGTTCTTCAGTTCCTTGTTTTTTCACTTCACCTGTTGCTTGTGCAGGGATTTGGGAAGCTGGGGAGTTACTTTACATGATAAATCAAGGCCATACTCTTGCTTTTCGATGTCCAGTCACTGGGGCTGTCAGGTGGGCATGTGCTTTAGGGAGGAGATGGACAGAGTTTGACATTAGGACTGTGTTAAAAATACTGTTGCACCCCTTCTTGAAAAGGAAAGATGAATCTTAATGTTGCACTTTATATCTTGGCCTGTTGCTGCGTGGCGACTCCATGATAGTTGCTTTTATGTCTGTTCACATGGGCAGGACAGCAATGTGAGCTGAGAGCTGATAAATATAAAAGATCCTAATGGAATGTCTACATATAGGGTGTAGGCTTTTTTATTTGAATTGCGAAGATGCTTTCAATGTTGAGGAGAGAGGGGTTGGGTTTTAGATGAATTATTATTGATTTTGGCTGTGTGTAATAATGCCTTGTTTTTGTTTCTCTTATCCCTCTCCAGAAGTTGATAATTATCATTGTGGTAGTAGTTGTGTTGCTGGGCATTTTAGCGTTGGTTATTGGACTTTCCGTTGGGCTGAAATAAGGGCGGCCCAAGAGGCTGCTGCACTGAAATGTAAGTAAACGGAAGGTTCTCAGAACTCTTTTTTGGCTTCCTCTTGACAAATTAGCCTGGGATTTTAAATTCCACTTCTTCCACCTTGTGATTGCCCTTGGACTCGATAAAACTTTCAATTGTGTGTACATTCTGTCATCTCTTTAAAATTCTGTTCTTGGGTTCTGGCTGCAGTCGGTGGGTTGGGTCTCCTGGTTGTCCCTGCTCTTTGCCTGTTAATGTTTCACTGCCATTCCTGGCCTCTCTGAGCATTTCATTCCCGCTTCCCTTACCTAGCAAGCATGCTCCTATGCTGGGTACAGTCTGTGTTTTGGATCTGGGCTTTGTCTTCTGAATTCTTACTGGATTTCATTGATGTTGGGCTTTGCTTTTCCATCTTCTTTTCAGTGTAAATGAAGTTTTGAATTGGGAATGGGGTCTGTAGGGGTTTGTTTGTGGCTGACTGGTTGGATCGTGAATGATTTAGTAGTTAAATTAACATTTTTGAATGTTGAATTGTGCCAGACAATGTAATGAACACCATATACACATAACATTGACTCCTTACAACACCCTATGAGATAGGTGCTATTATTATCCACATTTTACAGACGAAGACACTTCGGCTTAAAGAGAAAAGTAACAACCAAGTTTGAACATACAGCTAATAGTTGACTGAGGAGAGTCCTTATTGACATCTTAGTTTCTCTTTGTACAACAAGGTAGCTATTTATCATTGTCTACAAAGTCTAGAGAACCCTACTTGATAGTGACTTTAACATTTAGCCTATTAATTTCTTTAAAATCTGGTAAAAAGAATGAGGCTGACCCTTGAATCAAGGTTTCATGTATATAGTGGTAGCATGATAGGAATGATCTACTTATTGGGACTGTTAAAACTTAAGACTGTTAAGTCAGTCCCAATTGACTATTACTTTCCTGAATAAAATACAGTATTTTTGTTTAAAAACTATAAAATGCAGAAAAGGTGAACAGAATTAACATTCAATATTGTTGAAAGTCTTGTGGCATGTTTACACATTCAGATGTAGTTTTACATGGTTCTGACTATATTACCTATCATTTTGTACCCAGTTACAAAATTATGAGCATCATTCCACTAATATCTCTTGTAAATCTGATTTTCAACATGAGATTGATACTATACTCTCAACGATGTTACATTTCCCCAATGTTGGAGGTTTGTTATTATTTTGCTATTACTAACATTATGACTAATTTATGTAATAGTTTTCTCATTTCTATTTTCCCTATATTATAAATTCATAGAAGTTGGGCTCCTGAGGTAATGGAAGTATTTTTAAGACTTGATACATACTACCATTTTGATACCCAGAGGCAATCCTTCACTTTATATTTCTTGCCTCCTCCTTCTATGTAACTAAAGGGTCTGAAAGTCAGATTGTTATAGCTCTAACCATTCACTTTCTTCTGGAGATAGAAGCAGCAGTGAGGTGATCAACATCTCTTAAGTAATTAATTGAATTCCCCCCCCCTCAATTTGGAATCTAGCCATTGTTTCTGTTTGCTTTTAAAGTTTAAGTTTTGCTCTGTCTCTTAACTATATCATTGGAAAGGATGTTAAAACTAAGCAAAGGCATATCTTTCCATATCCTTGGATGAAAGATGTCTTGCAAATTCATAATGCCCCTTACCATTCCTAATTCCAGGAGTTCAGAATGTAAATGAATCATTTTTAAACGAGACTAATTGATATATTTTCAGTTGACATGCTAACTTGCTTACTGCAGGGTATTCCATCCATATTCCCTAATAAAGTCAGGACTGAGCCTTACTAGGCCTCCTCTCTGGCTCCATGTGATCTGAGGGAGAGAGGTCTCTGAACAGGAGAGAAGAAAAACAATTTACATTTCTCGTTCCTAGTTGTGTGGCAGCTATTCTCCTGTCTAGGAGAAGAACGTTACCCAATTTTCAGACAGGAAAGTTTTTTGAAGCTCAGTAAGTTAAGAAACTTGCCCAGGTCCACACAGCTCATAAGAGAGAGTAGCCATAATATAAGCCCTGAGCTTTTCCATATTCTTTCCACTGTGTCTTTCTGCCCTCTAAGAGAAGTGGAATGTAAGGGGCGTCATAGAGAAGACTAGAGTTCCAAAAAGCTTCTGAAGCATGTGTTTGAAAGGCACTGATGTTGGCCCCACAGTAGGATAGGTGTTTCCAACATGTGATTTTGCCTCCCCACTGACAAGTCCTTCCGTGGGTATGTGACAGCCTGTGTGAAGGATTAGAAAAAGGACCACAGATTTAAAAAACTTTCCCTCTCATCATAGGGCTTTGTTTCTGATACAGTGGGGTTTTTCATTTCAGGTCCTGTGTTGGTGTGTCTATTGGATTTCTCAGGTTTAGCACTGACTTTCCCATTATTCTCCCTTTTCCAGGTATTTCTGATCTTTCCTCTCCATCTTCTAGGTTTGCGGCTGATTCTTATGTTGCCCTTGAACATCATCCTGTGCACTGATCAGCTCCTCCTTCCCCTCCCTCCCTTAGAGCCTGATTGTACTCCAGCCTGGTGTGGCCACCTTGTCTTCAGATGGGAATGGAGTTTGAATGGCCTTCCTGAAAGAGGATGGGACCCATTTCTTTGTTTCCTGTAACCATCCTTGGACCTGACCCAGCAAACCATCTAGCCCTGGAGGAGTCTAATCTACCTGATGCAACCCTGAGTTTTCCTCAAAACCTGCAGTGTCTGAACCAGCCTGGCTTCTCTTTTTTCCCTCTACTGTGTCAAATTTTTGCCTTGCACCTTGGAAAGCCAATTATTCAAAACCTTCCCAAGGTGCTGTATTTTCTACCTCATGGACTATTACTCTTCTCCCAGAAATTCTTAGGAGGATTTCTTTAACAAAGCAAAGGGATTCTTTCAACAGTAAGGTTTGGACTTGAGTCTTCTACTGGGCAGGGTCCCAGTCCTCACAGTTTTTGTCCCTGTGTCCTGAAAATATGAGGAATTGGCAGATGTCATTTTGGTCTGAGAGCTGACTTGCTTGAAATTCAGCCTTAAATGAAGCTCTTAGTATATTTAGGTTAGTGGCCAATTTCGATATTTGTCTGTGTTGTATTCTCTCATGCTTACTGTAGGTGGCGCCAGCGTGATGCATTCATTTGAGGTTACCATTTACGTAGGCTGAGGACATGGGATATTTGTTTTCATGGCTGAGTCTTGGAAATTGGTTGCCCATTGTTAAGGGTGATGCTTTGTGAAGCCACTGCCTTGAAGCCAAATATTTTTTACTTAAAAAAAAATGTTTGGCATTTAACATTGAGCCAGGAACAAGGTGCTTGAGTTTTTGGCTCTGGAAATGTTTCAGACTGGTGCCAGCATTCCGTCACTCATTTCATGTGTTTAGGTAAATTTTTATGACTGGCTGATGTATATATCTCTTCATGTGTCTCTCATGAAGTAGGAAGCTAGAAGTGGAGGATATAACCTCAAAAAACAAACAACACACACACCCCCAAAATAAACAAAGAAAACCCAACAACCTCGAGCTAGGCCAAAAATTAAATAAGAGACATTGCTTACCTGCAAATGAGTTATAGTAGAAGTAGGATCTTTCCATGTCATGGAGAAGCCTGCTGGCTCTGGATGATGACTGGGAGAATCGTAGGTCTTTGGGGTGAGAACTAAGTTGATCTCCATTAAGTTTCTTCTGCTTAGCAGATATGTGGGAAGTTTTGAAACCTTTCACTATCTGCAGCATAGGCTAGGCTTGCCCCAGAGCAATTTGCTATCATTTGTGTGACCTCTGGAATGTCCTGTCTTCAGGGCTGAGTCTGTTTGGGGACACCAGAAATTACTGAGTAGCTCTTCCTTCTGTCAGGTTAATAAGCTTGACAGGTGCTTTGTCTCCCATAATCTCATCAGTGAGGAAGCAATAGCTGGGAAATTTTCAAGTGTCATGACTGTGCTGGCCCTGTTTTGAGCCTTTTAGATTCCGTGCTGGTCTCTGCCAGTCTGTCTGATTTATACTTTAGCATTGGTTTTAATGCTTTCTAGGGCAGGGCGAGCACCCTCATCTAGGCACTGCCCATTGGCTTCCTTTGCAAAAGCTACTTCTAGTCATCGTCCAGCACTCAGACAGAGCCAAGGGGATGCCTCTTGCCCATGGCTATGAAGTTGACAGTGGACTGGCTCTAGCAGCAAGGCCAGACAAGCTCTAATCACAGGCTTTTGCTCTCCTGAGATTGAGGTCTGGGGCTTATAGTTTGGAATACAAAATAAGTGAAGGTTTTTGTTGTTGTTTGTATTTTTTAAAAAGTACACTTGATTATTTTATTGCTATTTAAAAATAAATGACTTTATATTGATTGTGAAACCAGTTGTCTCAATTTCCCTGCAAAATATTTAGTGATTGGATGCTACCACGTGGTGAGTTTAGGTTTTGGAATGGGGTATAGATATTTTTTAAACATGCGCTGAGTGAGATGGATCCGAAGTTCTAAGTTTTGAAAATGGTTCAACTCTCAAGAGTGCAATGTAGTTATATTTGAGTTTCAGAGTTGAGGTGCTCCCCGCAGAGTTTGGCCCACTCATTGGGTGTAGTGGCTCCAGGAGGAAATGGGGTAAGTCGGTGTGATGGTACCTAGCTGCAGAACATACTACTAGTAAACAGCTATCCTTCAAGACAGCTGTTGACTGAATTTGGAGTCTCTCTCTTAGAAGGAACATTCCTACACTCTGGGTTCTGGAAGCCAGATCCATCTCCCCTTTCCTTCATATCCCCTTCCATGTCCTGATCCACGTTGTCTCCCTTCTGTGAGAACTCTGTATGCACAGTGATGTTGTTTCTCATGTGCTTTTTCTCTCTTTGTCTGGATGAACAGAAGAAGATCATGATCATGATCTGCTGTATCATCCTTGCGATCATCTTAGCTTCTACCATTGGGGGCATATTTGCCTGAAAAAGGTGAGCCTTCTGTGGGGAGGGTCAGGCGTGTTTTCACTTACTTGAAATGGGTGTGTCCTGAGGGCATTTATTGTTTGTCACCAAAGTCTGGGTGGGATTAGATGTTATAATAGATGAAGGTTGGAGAAAGCTAATGAAAGAGATGCTTCATAGTGAGAAGAGTGAGGATGCATTGGTAGTAGGTAGACAGGAAAACAAAGGTGGCAATCTGGTCTGGTAGAAGAATGCTTTCTATAAGGGTGTTAGTCTACTGCAGCAAAATGTGGGCCTTGCCACCTAGGGATGGCCAGATAAAGAATCAGTTCTTGTATTAGAAGCACCCTAAACTCTTTGGAAAGGGCCACATAGTAAACCTGATGTAAATAAATTTTCTCCCTTACAAGGTTAGGACATATGAACGTAGCCTTGTGAGTAGCTCGTTACCCCTGCAGAAAGGGGATTAGTGATCCTGACCTTGAACAACTTGCTGTATAATCTTTGATTTCCCCCCCTCTACTTTTCTGTTATCTCCTTCAGCCCTCACAGATGGATCCTCAACTGGTATTTTTAATCCTCCATCCACCTCTGTGGTGCCATCATTCTCACTAAGGATTCCTCAACAGTGACTCCTCTTTCCATTATGAAACCTCTTATGACAACAGGGCATCAGTCAAATACCTACTGAAAGTCATGTAAAGGGAGACATTATGACAATAGAGTTGGGCAGCGAGCAGTGGTGAAGGAACAGGGAGTCCAAAAATACATAGCTGGTTTGAAGGAACAGACTGCAGGGTAACAGGCACCTGTTCAGGAAATAAAGGCAGATATTGTAGCATACCCAGTTCATCAGGACCAATTGATCAGGGTTGGGCACTTGTTACTTCTGCTCTTCAAGTTCTTCTACGTCTCGCCTTTGACCAACCCTACATCTGCTTCCTTCTTCAGGGCCCTCTAGTCTTTAAAGTGCCTAATGATAGGCACCAGGCATGTCTCGTTCACTGCTGTCCTCAGTGTCTAGCACAGTATCTGCCACTTATGGGTGCTCCACTATCCGTTGACTTAATTACCTGTAATTAAGCTCTGATTTCTATTCATAAGCCTTTGGATTTGACTCTTAAACTCTTTAAGGCACCAATGGAAAATGGTTTGTTAGAATCAGAAGCTGCATAAAATGCCTGGAATGGGTTGATCTACTTATGTAAAAACAAAACTGGATCCCCCTTACAACTTATACTGTGAAGTCCTTTCCCTACGGATGGTGGAGCCATCAAAAGTCTCTCACCCTGCTAAGATGGTTGGTCCCAGGATTGCGGTTTAGTAACAACATGGATCCAAAAAAAACAGGTTTATACTTTGGTTGAACTAACAGTCATCAATAGTGTGCTCTATGAATCTTTAAAAAGAGATGGAGGTGTTAGGTCAGAAAGGTGAAGTGTGGCTGTCACTCCCTCTCTTCTTACCTAATCCACACTGCTAACTGAAACTGTAACGTGTGCACGAGGAACTGTTGCAAACACTGTCCCCAACTCAAGGTTCACATTTGTTCTATGCATTTAGTGATTATATTTCAAGTGACTAAGTAAAAACACATTAAAAATAGCATACAACTTTTAAGGACCATACAACTGTTTAGGTAAATTTGTACTTTTGAAAGTAAGTTATTTTCTTTGTGGGAGATTTTAACTTTTTAAGAAAGTGGGATAAAAATATTTGACATTTTAATCAGTGTGCTTTCTACCCACTTTCAAAAGCAAATGGTTTAATGTTTCTGTCAATTTGTATTTCCTTTAGCATGAAGAATGGATAGAGAACTACTGCTGGCTAGTCCTGAAAAAACCCAAAACAGATTAATCTTGGCAAAGGCAGATAGGGAGCTGGAACCATGGGGCCCTCATTTATCCAGCAAAAACTATTCAAGTCCTGTGTGGCACACTGCACTGTACTAGAACCCGCAGGGATACAGTGACAGCTCCAGATACTCTTCTTCCTTAGGAAAGGCCACACAATTCTAACTTTTGTTTTTCAGTTCCTTTTGCTAAAAGGCAAGGGTGTGTTCCCAATACCTGCCCCCACCCTGCAAGACTGAGAGAAGATGAGTACCTGGGCATGAGTAAATATCTGTTGAATTAACCCATACACGGTCATTTTATTTCTTTGCTTTTCTAAAAATATGTTTGTATTTGTAACTAGTAAAAGGTCTTAGAAACTAGCTTCTGAAGTGTGCACATATGAAAGGAAGTACAGATACTAAGTCTGACTTGCATCAGAGGTGGGAGATGCAAATACCTGCTTTAGTCCTGAAGATGTTCACCACATGGCCAGGGAGGACCAAGGCCATCAGGCCTGTTTCTCAATCATTTGAAAGATGAAGAGTGACCAATGAGAAGTTATAACCAGAGGTGATACTGAAATTTTATTTAATATAAATACAATGCACTTTCACCTATAGCACTCCTGCAGCTCCTTGGTTAGGACATCAGAGTTACCCAGACTTTCAAGGTAACTGAGGGCAACAAAAATGTAGATTCCTTCTCTCTGTACACTTGTTTCTCATATTCTCACCTTGCTACACACGTTCAGGCAGGTAGAATTTGCCCCAGTATCGCCCCTTGTGGGTCAGGTCATATGGGCTCAGTACTTTCCGTATCCCTAGCATGTTGGCGGTGACTATGCGCTCAAAGGTCCAGGGGTTTTGGTTGTTACGCTCTCGTTCCTCTTGATCTTTCCGCATCTTCTCTAGGGTTTCACGGCTCACAGCCTTTGCTGGGAAGGGCAGCTTGTGGGCAACCTGGTTGAGGAAACCTTGTACCTCTTTGAATTCACAGCGTCCACCCACCTCTACTATGAGGCGGCCAGTCTTCACAGGAGTCACATAATGATCAATGGCGCCTTTGCCGCCCCCCATACGCTGCCCCATACTCTTGCGGGTGATGGGCTTGAAAGGGGCTGGTACTCGCCATAAAGCAAACATGTTCTTGGGGTCCATAGAGCGGTTGATTGTCAGGCGCATCATTTCAAAATGGCCCCAGTGGAGGTAACCACCACCCAGTGCCTAAAAGTGAATGGGAGAATTAGAAGCACACGGGGATTTAGATATCTTTGATGGGCTCTGTTCTTATGTCTTCTTTTATAGCAACTGTGGCTTCAACATACAAATGAAAATAAAAGTTCTAGTAAGTACCATGGAAAGCCTAGGACTGAGTAAGAAATGAGAACAAGGGCCCACTTCAATGGGTAGGCAGGAAAGGCTTCTCTGAGGAGGTGACATTTAAAGCTGAGGCCAGAACGGTAAGAACTAACCAAAGGAAAAGAGACAAGTATTCCAGGCAGAGAATGGTATAGGTGAAGGCTTGGAGTTTGAGAAGCCAGAGATGCTGGAGTAGTGAGGAATGGGCAGGCAGGAGTGGACATGAGGGTATGAGAGGAAGTCAGGGGCTGATCTTGGGGTTGTGGGAACAGGACTTTAAAAAACATCGCTTTGGCTGCCTGATGGGAAATAAAGTATAGTTCACATCCATTTTTGCTATTACTGACACCAAGTCTCCATGGAAGCTACTCAGTGATTAATGAAACAGCTGTCTCACATCCTAAATAACAGATAGTTTTATTTTTCCAGAGGCCTGCAAAAATCTCATGATCTGATTTGGAGTAAATTAGATGGTCTCTCCCCCATCTTCCCCCCCAGCTTTCACATTATTTTCACTCTACATAAAAAAAAAAAAAAAATACATAATTCAAATATTTACTGGGTATTGCACATCAGTTTAAAGAACAACCAGTGGCAGTTTTAATAAAACCTGTGAAGGAAAAGACTCAAAGAGTATGAGACTGTTAATCCCTGGCTTCCACCCTGGAGCTGCTTGCCGCTGAACTCACCAAGATTGCAAAATTGCCTTCTGTGAACTCAGTATCTTCAGTCGAAGGTCCCCGTATATCACGCAAGTTTTTAGGTTCTCTTCGCACTTTTGGCACAAGTGGCACCCTTTCAACAAATTTAAGCTTGGTTCTTTCAGGCATGGAAACATCTAAAAGGAACATGGATAATTAAGAGTAAGTGATGCTATACATCTCAAAAGATTAATTTTCTTCCTAGAAAAATCTGTAGCAATCAGCTGAAAGTCTTAAATGCAAGTTACTTTGGAACAATAGTTCTAAATATGTCAAGTTTTTCTTGTGGATGCTTTTATTATTATCATTGGAATCCTTTGGCTATGACAATGACCAATGTGAATATTTTTAAACTTTTGAAGGTAGTAAAGTTTTAGCCTTCAGATCAAAATGCATTTATCAAATGCCTATTCTGTGCCTAACACTCTAAAAGGGACCATTTGAGACAGTATAGAAATGCAAGACTAGCCAACATTTCTTTTCTTTTCTTTTTTTTTTTTTACTTAATGTTGGAATTTAGATGAATGCTTTACATGCATTATCTTACTTAATCTTTTAAAACAACTTTATGGCCTTGGTTATTTTTTAGGGCTTTAAAATTTTTTGAACTTTTTTAAGGTTTTACACGTATATATCAAAGGGCCCAATTAAAAAAAAAAAAGCACAGCTCAGTGAATTATCACAAAAAGAATGTGTAAACACACCCAAATAAGTACCATCCAGATCAATAAACAGAACTAGAGGCATGTATTTTTAATCTCCATTTTATAGAAGAGGAACTTGAGGCCTAAAGCATTTTATGTTTGGTAAAGTTCATCCAGTTAAAACAGGAAAGCCAGACAGTGACAGTTAAAAAATGGAAACAAAACTACACTATCTCTCTGGATGTTAATGGGGGTAGGAGAATACTATATTGTACATGAAAACATCCAAGTTCTTCTGCTCTGCTGCATTCTTGGGGAAGTTACAATCTAAGACTTCTGTGATCAGTGCTTTTTACTTATGCAGGGGCTTTTATGGTGAAACTTGCACATACCCTACAATATGCAACAGCTTGCTGGGTGAGGGTGGGTGTGCTGAAATCCAGGTCAATATACACTACATCTTTATCATGTCTGTCTTATATATATAAAAGGCTAATATGCAAAGTGTCCCCTTGGGAGTTTGGTCGCTTCCTATGACATGCACTGACCACCAGGGGATGGCACGGAAAGGAAGGAAGGCCCCAGCCAGCAGCCAGAAGGCCCTGATTGGCCCTGATCGCTGGCCCGGCCTAGGGACCTTACTCAGGCATGAATTTCATGCACCGGGCCTCTAGTTTTGGAATAAAAAGTTAACTTGGCCCTAGTTGGTTTGGGTTCAGTGGATAGAGCATCTTCGGACTGAAGGGTTGGGGGTTTGATTCAGGTCAAGGGCACATGCCCAAGGTTGCAGGCTCAATCTCCATAGGGGGTGTGCAGGAGGCAGCCAATCAATGATTCTCTCATCATCTCTCCCTCTCCTTTCCTCTCTGAAATCTATAAAAATATATATTTTTTAAAAAGTTAAGTCATTCAAAACATTTCTATAGTAAAACAAACATGGCTCTACAATGGAGTCAAATATAAAACAGAAGACTTCAATGATATATCAAATTATTAATAGGCTATTCAGAGCCACAAAAACTGTCCCCACTCTATCTCCCCACCACCAAGTTTCTATATGAAACTATGGAGAAACAGTAATGCTTTTGTCTGGCCTACACGTCCACACATACTTCCGGAACATGCAGTAGTTTAACAATTTATGTGTAAAAGATAAGGCTCTCAGAGATCCAGGGCCCTTTAATTTTTTGAGAGTTCCAATATATTTTAAAAAAGAAATGGTAAATCAGATTTACAAAATTGTGACTCACCTTAAATATTTACATTTAACAAAGGAATGCTTTTCACGTCATCTTAAGTGACTGCATATATGTATAATCTTATTTGGAGAGAACAGCTAAAGTCTAAATGTGAGGCCAGTTAGCCCTGGCTGAGGGGCGGGCCCCGGGAGCGTTATCCCATTATATATTTGCTCCATAAAAGCAGGGACTTTGGGGGTCTCTTGTTCTTTGATTTAGCTCCAGTACTTAGAGCACAGTCTGGCATACAGCAAGCCCTCAATATATATTCACTGAACGAGTGAATGGAGATAGAGAACAGGCTTACAAACATGAAAATGACAAATCGGCGCTCACCATCGTAAGTCGGCACCGGCAGCAGCGTCTTTATGCCGGCATTGGCGGGTGGAGCTGCCCACGAACCTACAGAGACAAATCAAATTAAACCAGGAAAGCGACAAGGCCAGGGCCAGAGACTCTCCTGGCCGAGGTAGCTTGAAGGGTGCGACGCGAGTTCCACTGGGGCTCAGGCGCCCAAAGAGACCAGCCGGGGGCCCCTCGGCGCCAACCCCCATGGGCGGCTGGGACCCTTCGGCACGAATCTTAGGCAGGAAGGGCGGCAGCAACCGCATGCAGCGCCTTTGAGGTGGAGACACACGGGACTAGGGTGGGGCGGCCCAGGGGCTTCTGACCTGAGGAAGGCACTCGGAGGAGAGGCGCGCTGGCGCGGGCCAGCAGACGCCACATGGTTACGCGCGTCCGGCCGCGCCGGGCTCCCCGCAGCGACCACGGGGGTTACCTTGACCCAGAGCGTCGCGCTCCACCGCCCCGCCGGGATTCGCCCGTGCAGCACAGTGGGGCAGGAAGTTGCGTTTGCGCCAGTCCCTTCCGCAGAGACACCCGGCGGAAGCGGAAGAAACTCAAACCTCTGCGCGAGGGTTCCGGCTCCTGCTGGTCCGGTAGAGCTCCCCTGTGTCGCTTTGGGGTCGGCGTACAATCGGGGGTCTTTTCCTAGATAAGGGCGGCAGGAGAGGTGTTTTCTCTGGGGATTACAATGCTGAGAAAACCCGGATTCATATAGCAATTTGGTTCCATTAACTTAAAAATAAAAAAGGGTAGGTGAGAGGCAATAAACCTTTGAGATCCAAAAAGAATTGTAATTCTGGGAAGCAGTGATGTAGGCAGAAATCCAAATGGTGTTTTAATTGGGAGGTGAAGGCAAGGGGTATTGATGAGAAAGGAAAGGGGAATAATTATATGAACAGAGAGAAGGACTTTCTGTAGGTGCAGTTCAACGAACACAGTGACGCTAATTCTAAAGAATGCATTTAAATTTCAGTCCAGTGGTTACAATCTCTGCTTTCCTGTTATCATTGTAAATACTTGTTTGGAATACAGTGTTGCTTAGGCCCAGTCAAAAGGTTGTTTTGCCTGGTTTTGAGCTTTCAAAGATGTGAGGAAAAAGAAGTTCAAGGCAGTTCATCTGAGATCTCAGCTCAAACTTCATAAAGTGGCTTCATTCATATTATTTTTCACAGTTTCTTATGATTCACTATATTATACCACTTCTCTAGGGTGCCTCTAGGGTTTATATTTTTGCCATCTGCATAAAAGATACCTAGCACCTCAGTTTTTAATCTTTCTTATCTAAACTAATAAAAGC
>PVJC01035596.1:0-18158 GCA_004026665.1 Murina feae
TGATACTATAAAAATACACATACTAAGGAATGATTCTAATAAAAGTTTGTAAGATTTTTTTTGAAAATTACAAAATATTATTTAGACAAATTAGAGCATACTTAAATTAATGGAAAATTTAATGAAGAGTGCCCTCGAGGGCCTCAGATCTGTCTCTTGCTTCAACAGTGTTTGGAAGGAACAGACCCAGGGACACCCCTTCTTCCAGCCTCAGGCCACGCTGCTGCGTCCTACCCAGTCCCCACCTTCAGAACCACCTTCCAGACCAGCCGACACACCGGGTTTTTTCCTACCTTCACTCCTTATTGCCCAACAGCCTGAGCTCCCAAATTCCTCAGAATTATTCCACCAACTCGGAGGCTGCGGCCAACCACCCGGCCAACCGCATCTGTGGGCCCCGCACCTACCTCTCTCTGGGCTTCTGTTTCCACCTGGACGACCTGGCTCTCGAGTTGGCGGAGAAGAAGCCCAGGGCGCTGAGCGGCTCTCAAAGTTGCAGAACCAGCGCGGTGGCCGCATTCTCTCCAGGGCGTGCTGAGGCCTCCCCAGATGAGTGGGCAAAAGCAGGGCCATGGAGGCCGCCCTGGCCTCGGAGAGGAGCCCGGCCCAGGCCCTTTGGGAGCTGCAGGCCTGGTTCTCCCTGCGCAGACCTCGTCTCTGGGACTTCCTGCAGAACCACTTCCCGGCGAGGAGGTGAAACTCATCAAGAAGAGGGGCCACACCTGACTCACCTCTGCAGGCTCCCGGCCCCCTGGGCTGGGCGAGTATCTCTTCCAAAGGCTCACCCTCAAGCACAACTAGGAGCCTGAGGCGCTCTGAGGCCTTTGTGGGGCCCCTCTGCATCCCCTGGTCTCAGGCTTTTACCTGAGCCTCTCCCTGAAACTACTAGCCATTCTCTTAACCACCCTGAACCCTCTCCCGTGCATTGGACCAAATGAAACAATAAAGCTTTTTGCAGGAAAAACAAAAAAGAATTTAATGAAGGCTCATTATTAAAATGTCATAGAACCCAAAGTTGATGTGTAAATTCAATGTGGTTGCAATCAACATTCCAGGAAGTTTTTGGTGTAGGTTGATGAGCTGATCATACAACTAAAGTGGAAATGTAAAGGTCCTAGGTAAGTTAAGTCAATCTTAAAAACGAAAAACAAAAACAAAACAAAACATTAAAGGTCTTACACTCTCAGTTTCAAGACATTTCAAGGTTACATTAATTAAGGAATAATTGCACATGGTAGACCAATAGATCAATAGAAGAGAAAAGAACACCTAGAAATACATCCACACAGACAATCATCAGATTTAGTCACCTAATTAATAGAGGGGAGGAGGGCCTTGCCTACAAGTGACACTGGAATGATGGGTGAACCATATAGAGAAATTATGAACCTTGAGACTTGGTATCAGACTAAAAATTAATTTGAAATTTATCTTAGACCTATATCTAAAATTAAAATGATCAAATTTCAGGAAGCAAACATTTCTTCATGACCTGGATGTAGGCAAAGATTTATTAAACAGAACAAATTAACAACAGCAAATATAAAAGTGATAAACAGAATTTTGCTAAAATTAAGAATTGCTGTTCCTTAAAGTCATGACTAAAAAGTAAATACTGGTAAGTAAAGCACAGAGTGGGAAAGAACTTTATCAGTATCTGATAAAGGGTTTGTATAAATAATATACAATATTCTCCTACAAATCAATAAGGAAAAGACAAAAAATCCAACCTTAAAAATGATAAATAGATACTTCATAAAGTAGGATATACAAGTGACCAATAGGAATATGAAAAAGAACTCAGCATCATCACTATCATTACCCATCAGGGAAATGCAAATTAAAATAAAACTGAGATTATAATTATACAGTCACCAGAATGTTTAAATAAAAATAATGACAATATTCAGTGTCAGTGAAGATATAGAGAACATTCAATCTTCATACATTGCTGGTGGGAGGGAACATTTTTACAACCAGTTTTGAAAACACTTTGACTTATCTGCTGAAGTGAAGCATAGTCTACTGTGTGATATAGCAATTCCTCTCACAGATAAATCTGTGCATGTGTCTACAAAAGTACATGTACAACAGTGCTAATAGCAATTTTATTCACAATAGCCAAAACCTAGAAGCAATTCAATGTCCAACAACAGGATAAGAAATAAGTTCATACAAAGCAATAATATTAAAGAGAAGAAACTGCTGATATAGTGAGCCACAAAAGTAAATCTCTGGAACACTAGGTATGCAAAAGGAACCAGACACAAAAATGGGGAATACTTTATTATTCCATATACTAGAGGCCTAGTGCACAAAAATTTGTGAACTCAGGGGAAGGGGGGGGGTCCCTCAATCCAGCCTGTGCTCTCTAGCAATCTGGGACCCCTCGGGAGATGTCCACCTGCTGGCTTAGGCCTGCTCCCCCACAGCAGCCAGACATCCCTCTGGCAGCCCGGGAGCCCTCGGGGGATGTCCACTTGCCAGCAGGGAGCAGGCCTAAGCTGCAGTTGGACATCCTTAGCTCTGCTGAGGAGGTGGGAGAGGCTCCCGCCACCACTGCTGTGCTGGCAGCCATAAGCCTGGCTTGTGGCTGAGCAGAGCTCCCCCTGTGGGAGCACACTGACCACCAGGGAGCAGATCCTGTATTGAGTGTCTGCCCCCTGGTGATCAGTGTGTGTCATAGTGACCAGTCATTCTCAGTGGTTCTGCTATTACGGTCAATTGGCATATTACCCTTTTATTATATAGGATATGCGTTTGAAAGGCAGGGGAAAGAACCAAATCCTATTTTATCATCTTGTCCCCAGTTAGTAGCCCTCTAGCAGGCCCTGGCTCTGGGTTCTCAGCCTTTATTAGTGTCTAGATTAGCAACTACCCCATGGAAATATGGCACAAAATCTTTGGTTGCTTCACCACTCCCAGGAGAGCTTTCAACTCTTCCCTATTGCTCCATTGTACTCAAACCAGGGCATTTTTCCTCAGGGCAAGTCCTGGAAAAGATACATGATGATATTTGTGCTGATTACAGGTGAACTTGCATGTACAGATAACTCTTGTAAGACCATAAGTTGTGCAAAACAGTATATATGAAAACCCGAGATACATAGAAACTAGGAAAGGGTATTAACAAAAAGCTAAATCATTGCACTGGATAATAAACATATGAAAGAAAGGCCTGGTCCATTAATTGGACATCAGAAGGCCAGTTAGTAAAACTGGGGCCGGATGTCACATTTTGGTTGGGTAGAAGTTATTGTGTATCAACCTCCATATTTGGAAGTGTATCTCTTAACTATGAGAACATTTTGAGGCTAATAATTTCTTAAGGACTTGTGTCATAAAGATTTTTATTCAAGTATATCATTATTGTTTTATTTTAAAACATGTCTTTTGTTCAGTCTCATAAAATTTTTGTTTCAAGTTTCTTTGGATATATTCCCAGAAGTGGGATAGCTGAGTTCAAATCTTTTAAAACTAGAATAAATTAGTGTGATGTGCAATAACATTTAAAAATCTCAAAATGTTTTGCATACTGATTAATACATGCCAGAAAAGCAGAATTGTGTTGGCTGGAAAAGTAAAATCATAGATAATTTGGACATTCCCCCAAATAAATGCCTTACTGCCTTTATTATGGGCAGAATAAAATATGATTGCATTTGCTTTGAAAAGAAGAATCTTCTCACTAGAAAAATTGACATTTTTTAAACCACAGTTGTGTCTTCAGTTCTAAAATCTTAATCATTACATTTTTCACTACCTGTTTCTGAAATGGGCATCCAAAATATTCCATACATAGAAAATGTTTCAATGTTCACAGTGGCATCAGTTGATTGTGATGTAATATTACTTTTATCCCCCTAGTGCCATATTTTTGTTATGGTTATTTTATTAGTAGGTTGTTCTTAGCATTCATTTTGCAAAAGACCCAGGGAAGTTTTAATGCTTTTATTTGGTTGGTTTGGTTTGAATTTGCTTTTTTGCCAGAAAATCATTCACTCTATTAGACTTTATTAAAAGGAAACGGAAAATCAACTCAAACAATATTTAATACATAAACATTTCACATATTACTCTCTTTATTGAGGTTAAATTTATATACAGTAGAATGTATTGATTTTAGGTATTCAATTAGTTTTAATGAATATATCCACTCTTATAACTAACTCCCAATCAAACCATAGGACCCATGAAAGTTCTATCATGCTGTCTTCCAGTCACTCCCCATACACAGGCAGCCACTGTTCTGATTTTGATCCCTACAAATCAATGTTAGCTATATTTGAACTCCTATCAATGGAATCATAGAGAATGTACTCTATTCAGCTTCTTTCATTCAACATAATATTCATCCTGGTTGTTGTCTGTATCAGGAATTTGTCCTTTATTTACTGCTGAGTAAGTACTCTCCTTTTTACGAACACTTGACTTTTTCCAGTTTTAGGTTATATGAAATTAGAATACACCACCCCCAAATATACCACTTTGGCATTAGTATTTTTATTTTTTTGAGCTGGAGGCAAATCAGAATCACCAGCTATATAACAAAGCCTTCCTAGAGCTTCTCTTATTTCACTAAAAGCAGAAACTTCTGAGAAATGGGTTGTCATGAATCCCTTCTCCTGAGGAAGTTTATGGCCATGAAGAAGTCAGAAAATCAGTTCCCACTGAGAGGGACTTGCACAGACACCTTACTCCAATACTTTACCTCACAGTCTAAAACCTTTGACGTCTAAAATCCTTCCATTGTCTTACCACTTCTCCACAAATTTATTGTTCTTTAGTAAGATGACACATATATAAGCCCCAAGTTTCAGCCTCCCCTTTGAGTTACTCATCACCGAGACTTCTCTCATGTGATATGTGCTATGCTCATCGATTATACTCTGTTTCCTCTTGTTAATCTGTCTCTTGTCAGTCTAATTTTCCGGGCCTCAGTCAAAGAAACTAGGAGGACAGACGAGAAAAGTTAAGTTCCTCTCCCCTCACCAACGGGCTGTTTGTTTCAAAGTTGCTATACACATTTTCAGACAAGTCTTTTGGGCACATATATATTCCCTCTCCTGGGTAAACACCAAAACGTAACTCACAGTCCAGGTATACTGAGAAACTTCCAGTGTGTTGTCCAAAGTGGTTAATCTATCTATACTCCCACCAGCCATATAGAAGAGGCCCATCATGAGCTTTGATGGGTGTCAGTCTTTTGACTCTGATCCATTCTGATTGGTATGAGGAAGAATCACATGGTGGGGAATAAATTGCAATTTCTCGGAAACTATATTGAAGATATTTTCTTGAGTGTACTGTAATTTGCATTTCCTTTCTTTGTTTCTTTCTTTTTAAAACATATTTTATTGATTTTTTTTTTTTTTTTTTTTACAGAGAGGAAGGTAGAAGGATAGAGAGTTAGAAACATGAATGAGAGAGAAACATCGATCAGCTGCCCCCTGCACATCTTCTACTGGGGATGTGCCTGCAACCAAGGCACATGCCCTTGACTGGAATCGAACCTGGAACCTTTCAGTCCACAGGCCTATGCTCTATCCACTGAGCCAAACCGGTTAGGGCTGCATGCTTTCTTTTAAAAATTCTCATATAAATATTGTTTGGTTTGTTTGATTATCACTGAGTTAGAAAAATTATTTTTTCTGTTTTGGTATTGTATTTTAAAAATACATAAACATTTTTTCCCCAAGTCTGTGTCTTGCCTTTTCAGTGTTTTAAGAATGTTTAGCCCTCACCGGTTTGGCTCAGTGGATAGAGCATTGGTCTGTGGACCCAAGGGTCCCAGGTTGGATTCCAGTCAAGGGCATATACCTTGGTTGTGGGCACATCTCCAGTGAGGGGTGTGCCAGAGGCAGCTGATCGATGTTTCTCTCTCATTGATGTTTCTAGCTCTCTATCCCTTTCCCTTCCTCTCTCTAAAAAATCAATAAAATATATTTTTTAAAAAAGAATGTTTAAAATTATGTTTTCTTTTAGAAATATTATAGTTTCAGCACTTATATATGCAGCTGTTCCCACACTAGTTGTTGAAAGTGCTTTCTTTGATCTGTTGAATTACCTTGACTGCATACCTATGGACAGAATCTTGGTTCTGTTCCATTAATCTCCTTGTCTGTTCAAAAGTCTAAATGATACTGTTCCGATGATGGTTGTTTTTTACTTAGATTTGAAACTTAGGCTGTTAATAGCTTCCTACTGTTTAAAAAAGTTTATTGTGTCTTTTCAAAGTCCATTAAACTTCTATATAAATTTTAGAAACAATGTCCAAAATCATGTTAGGATTCTGAGTAAAATTTACTTGAACCTACAGATCAATTTTATGATAAACAGATCCTCACAAAATTGAGTCTTTGATTTATAATTTGTTAAATCTTTAATTTATCTGTTAGTTAAATCTTTAATTTTACTCAGCATTCTTTTGTATTTTTATTGAATAGGTTTTGTAGATTTTGTATTAACTTTATTCCTAAATATGTTATGTTTCTGATGGTATGTTTTTCAATGTCATATTCTAATTATTTGATGCTAGCATATATCAATACAAATGACTTTGGTATGTTCACTATATATTGTGACCTTACTAAATTTAAGTTTTAATTTCAATATTATTAGTTTTTTGCATACTTAGGATATTGCACATAAGCAATCATATTTTCTGTGAATAAAAACTATTTTACTTCTCCCTTGTCAACATGTCTTTCTTTTGTCATTTTTTATTGCTTTCATCTGCTGGTTGTGACCTCTAGTAAAATGATAAATATAAATAGTGAAAACAGACACATTTATCTTTTTTCCAATCTTGGAGAAAGAGCACTCAATGATTCATTATTGTGTGATATGAGTTGTGTATTTTTGTATGTTTCTTATCAAGTTGAAGAAGCGGTCTTCTGATTCTTGCTTGGTGAGGGTTTACATCATGAAAATGTAAAATTTTTCCAGATAATTTTTATATATTAGGGGCCAGCTCACAAAAATTTGTGCACTCGGGAGGTCCCTCAGCCTGGCCTATGCCCTCTCACAGTCTGGGACACCTCTGGGGATGTCCACTTGCTGGTGTGCCTGGTCAGTCTCCTCAGGTTTTGGGTCCCTACTGGGGTGCCTGGGCAGCTGAGGGACGTTTTTAGGCTGCCCACAGTCCCTTCAGGATTTGGGTCTCTACTGGGGTACCTGGCCAGCCTGGGTGAGGAGCTGATGGCTGTTTACAGGCTGGCCAAGCCCCCCAGTGGGATCCCTCACCCCACTGGGGTGTGGCCAGCCTGGGTGCAGGCCTGAGGGTTGTTTTCTGGCTTTCAGGCTGCCCACAGTCCCTTCAGGTTTTGGGTCCCTAATACATTATGAAACTTTGGTGTGTGACATTTTTATCACAAATGACATTGAAATAACTGATCTTTGCATAGCTTAATGAAAGTTTTTTTCATAACACGTGAGTCAATGATACCTGCTGAATAAATATCAACAACAGCAATGCATGAGATCCAAAGTGCAGCAGGGAACATACAATAAAGCTATTCTTTGGCATCTATGGGGAATTGGTTCCAGGGCACCCATAGATATCAGACCTGTGGATGCTCAAGCCCCTTATATAAAATGGCATGCATAGTATTTACCTATAACCTATGCACACACACCCCATATACTTTAAATAACCTCTGAACTACTTATAATACCTAATATGATGTAAATGCTGGGGAAATAGTTGTTATATTGCATTATTAGCGAATAACAACATATGTCTAATTACATAGAACACACCAGCAACAATGTAACATTTTTAAAATAATTTTTATCTGCAGCTGGTTGAACCCGCAAGGGTAAAACCCAGACATGTAAAGTGGAATTGTTAAGGAAAACAACAGTCAAGGATACTGTCTCCATAAAACAAATTACATTATTTTCTTTTTTTTCGACATAGATTTATTGACTACTTGCTATTTTCTTTTATTCGACATATATTTATTGACTATGTACTATATTCTAGACTGTTCTAGAAAAAAAATAGTTAAATCCTTGCCCTCACTTATGAATACTTAGTGATATAAGTAGTAATGCATCTGCATTTAAATGGAGCCCAGCAATCATGTATAGGAATGGTATGGATTCACAAGTTCACTCACATTTGGCGTTACTATTTCTCCTCACCATATTTTGAAAACTTTAAGCATTTAATTCCTTCTCTTTTCTATAAGCAACAGTCCTAAGACCCAATGAACTTGCCAAAAGACAAAGAACCAGAAGAAGAAGGAAGGTAACAATGGTCAGCACTACTCCACTCTGTAATCAGTTCTTGAAAAAGACAATTGACTATACATTGAAAACCTGAATTAAAATGACCTTCTAGAAGCGGTCCTTTCAGCCATTTTCCAAAGACTACAAAAATCAAGTACAAACTTTCACAAATTTTACCTTTACATGAATTAAACTACCTCACCTGGTATGTGGGGAGAAGATAAATACCTCTGATTAATAACTAACTTGGGTTGATTCTGGTTTCATTTCTAGTATTAACCCATTAATAGAGAAAGAAAGGCAACAAACAATTCCAAAAAAGAAAATGTCAAAATGTAAGGATGACACTTTTTTTTCTGTTATTATTCTAAGTTCATTTTTATCATTAATATGGTTTAAAGGTAAAGAAAGTCACCTGGTCCTGCCACAATGTTAGAAAAAGAAAGGCTCAAACTATGGGAAAGATTGCTAAAGCTATACAAACCCTCTTCCCCCCAAGCGACAGACATGGTTTCTGCTCTTGCTAGTTGCCTTGGTAAAGACCCTCTGCACGGGTACAAAATCTGTGTTGTGCCTATTTGTGAGCCTTCAAATGATGTCACACTTGCTGATTCATGAACTGTTTATCTTGGTGTATATGCTCCAGCAAAATGATGGCTGTTTTGCCAGCCACTTGTATGGCAGATGTTATTGACTCCCAGAACAACTGTCAAAAGACCAAATTGACACATCAAACCAATCAAAATGTACTGCATGCCACAGGCAAGCACCCTCTATCATCTAGCTACAGGCTTTGCATTATGGTAATGCTGGAAGGGGCAGCATCATTGAGAATAATAGCTCGTCAGAAGTCTGCTAGTCAAAGTAAGTAGGATTAAAAGAGATGCACCTGAGTATATCCTACCTGGAGTAGAAACAAGGAACTGTTCATAAACGTTTATAAAACTCTTCAAATTTTCTAAATGTTATATACTAGAGCATTCACCAAGCCATTCCATGAAGGCGGATGGGGAAGAGAAAAGACGCATTTTCTCTGTTCATTGACTGAGCTGTAGTCAGTGGAACATTTTTCCCCACCAAATTTATAATACCATAAAGGTGGAGACAATGCCCTGAGCTGGAAGGTTACCATAACTTAAATCTAGGAAACATGCTACAATAAACTTGTTCTGTGTGTTGTTTAAACTTTTCTAAGCTTGCAGGAGCAGTTTATTATGCCTAGCCCTTGCTTCAAATAAAACTTGCCAGAGAGCTCTGCTCTGGCCCTCGTTTATCTAGTGTGCTGGAATCATGCCAAGGTTTTTAATAAGGAGAGAAAATAAGAACTCTTAAAAGTTTAAAGCTCAATAATCCAGGAAATAAAATCTGATTAAGTACAAAATAAACTTTCTATAATTAAATGATTCAGAGGCAGATAAAATGGAAGCAGAGCCTAAGAAGTGAAGCTTACCAATTTAATTTTGCGTGCTCCCACAAATTGGGATGATGTCTCTCTACTTAGCACAGAAATATTGAGGGGGAAAAAGAAAAAAAGAAAAAAGAAAAGGATCCCAATTTATTTCAGCCAGAATTATATTCCAATGAGAAGGATCAACTGCTGGCCTTTCTACTGGATGTAAAATGAAAGTTATTTCTGTATGACCTCTCCATCTCCATAGCTTATCTGTAATAATAAAAGCATAATATGCTAATTAGACCAGACAGCTGAATGACCTTCTGGATGTCATTCTGGATGTCCTTCTGGACGAAGCAACCGCAGTGGGGGCCAAGGCAGAGGCGGTTAGGGGCGATCAGGCAGGCAGGCAAGTAGTTAGGGGCGATCAGGCAGGCAGGCAAAGGTGGTTAGGAACAAATCAGGCAAGGCAGGCAGAGACAGTTGGGACAATCAGACAGGCATGCAAAGTGGTTAGGAGCGATCAGGCAGACAGGTTAACAGTTAAGGATGATCAGGCAGGCAGACAGGCAAGCGGTTAGGAGCCAGCAGTCCTGGATTGCGAGAGGGTGCAGGGTGGGCTGAGGGACACCAACCCCACCCCCGTGCACAAATTTTGTGCACCAAGCCTTAGTCTATATATATATAACCCTAAGCAACTGGCCAACCATTTGACCAGTCGCTATGACATGCACTGACCATCAGGGGGCAGATGCTTAACACAGGAGCTGCCCCCTGGTGGTCAGTGTGCTCCCACAGTGGGAGCACCACTCAGCTAACCCATGGGTGCCAGATGCTGTGTTCATGGCTGGTGAGCACAGCTGTGGAGGCGCGAGCCTCTCCCACCTCCTCAGCAGCACTACAGGGCTGCAGCAGCAGGTGCAGTGAGACCAGGATGAGCTGGAGTGGCGCCCAGCCCGGCTGCCTGCCACTTCGCACACTACTACATCCCTTGGGGGATGTCAGATGGCCGGTTCAGCCAGATTCCCACAGGGCACAGGCCAGGCTGAGGGACCCCCACTATGCATGGATTCGTGCACTGGGCCTCTAATCTAATCTAATAAAAGAGTAATATGCAAATTGACCCTCACTCCGTTACACCCACAAGCCACGTCCACACGCCAATCTGGAGAAAATATGCAAATTAACTCAACTAAGATAGCAGCGGCCACAGAGCTGGAGTTGCCACGGGCAATAGAGGAAGCCAGGGCCCTGCAGGCCCTGAGCTCTACTCAAGGCTACAAAGTTTCAATTATAGAATATAAACATACCCCAGATACCTGCTGGGCTGGGACCTTGGGTTGTCAAGGGCAACCCAGGCTTTGAGCAGGGGACCAAGGCAACAAAGTTTCAATTATAGAAGTTAAATAAATTCCAGAAACCTGCTTCCAGCCAGCTTCACTGGGACCTTGGGTCAATGGGAGCTGTGGCCAGCCTACAAACAGCCCTCTGCCCCTCACCCAGGATGGCCAGGCACCCCAGCAGGGCCTCAAACCCTGAAGGGGCTGTAGGCAGCCTGAAACGGCCATAAGCCCCTCACCTAGGCTGGCCAGGCACGCCAGGAGGTGGACATCCCCCAAGGGGTCCCAAACTGTTAGAGGGCACAGGCCGGGCTGAGGGCCCCCTCCCCCCACCAGAGCACAAATTTTTGTGCACCAGGCCCCTAGTTTCTATATAAGACACTAGTTTTATGAAAAAAGAGTAATTTATAAACTACTTCTGTAGTCCCATTAATCCAATCTATTATATCTCTGGGAATAAACAAAATAACAACCTTGCTTAGCCAGGTACGTGTGCTACCTAGGGTTTTGTCTTTTCTGGTATTTCTTGCAGTAGGAACCTCATGTCTGAAAGACAAGCATCTGCAGACTTAGAAAAATGGTCTGTCAGGAAAAATGGAACAGCAAATCAATAGTAGAGCGAGGGAAGTTAGCAGATTTCTGAGCATTTATTTTTATATTCCAAAGCACGATGATAAGAATTTACTTAAGCCAAACTCTTACCATGACTTCCTTGTTCCTTTTTTGTCTCACACTTGTCTCATATATTATTTTATGACAAGGACATAATTTGCTAACTACTAATTCTATAACCTGAAGTTTTCTGGGTTTATGTGAGAAAGAAGTTACTTTTCTAACTTTACTGAGGTACAAGGTGCTACTTGAGTGAATGCTAATAAAAATGTGAAATATGTTTCTGATAATACTGATAAGTCAAACTGGCATTTATAAATCATGTCCTTGACAAAAGAAATCAAACCTTCTCCAGCATCTTACATGGGCATTTCTCTAAATTTACTAATCAACCTAACTCTCCTCCAACCAGAGGGTGTTTTTTTGTGTGTGTGAACTTCAGTTGATATAAGCATGAAATTAGTTATAGCTATTGTCTTCCTTTCCTTTATATTCTTTTCCCCTTCCTAAGGGTTGCAAAGAAATCCACTATCCTATTCTTGTAACCCTGAACTTAGACTTCACATGAGACTTCTTTTCACATTCTTTAACTCTTGTTCCATCAGCCAATTTTACGTCTCTGGCATCATTTTTCTCTATCTCACCCCACCTTTCAGATCCTGATAATTGTTTGAATGGATGATTATAAGAGTTCCCTAACTTACCTCTCTGCCTCAGTTTTGCCATCCATACTCAATTTTTTAAACTGCTGCAAAAGGCCTTAAACCCTTTCATGTCACCCTAACACCTCTGACTTACTAATAGCAAAAGGAAATATATATGGCAGTCACCACCTAAACCAAATAATTAAAAGTAGCACCAGCAACAGTGGGGAAAACCTCATAACACAATGCATCAAAGACAGTTCACCTGGTCGTTTTCTTGCCAAAAATGCATACTTAAAACCTAATTATGAGGAAATAATTTTCCAAGTTCACAATGTAAGTTCCTATATTAGCTATCCTCCCACCCCCCCCAAAAAACACAACAATATTAGAAAAATTCTAATCACTATTACAGCAATCTTGTTGTTTACCAAGGAAGGGGGGCATGTCATTTGTTTTCCCCTTTTTGTTCCTCACTCTGCAAACTATTAAATATGAATTTTACTTGCGAAAGGTATTGTGTTCAAAATCTTCAGAGGTGTTTGGAAGCAATGTATCACTGGTGGTGTCCCGAGGGCAGAGTGCACGGCCAACATCTCCCACAACGAATGTCCTGTCACAGGGGAAACTGGGCAGGAGAATCTGTTAGAGTCCTTTATGACAGATCAGGACACAGGCGGCACTGCCAGCAAGGGCTTTTCTTCGTTATGAAACAACAGTCTTCAGTCGCATTGGAGTTGCTAAAAGCAGGAATACAACTGACTTGATGGGAGAGGCTACCTTTTCCGTAGCCAAGAAATCACTAACCTGATGTTAAGTTTCTGCTATTAGTCTTTCCTCGGCTGTGCAGGTGGCAGCTGCTCCAGGTTCCAGTTCAGCTCCCCAAGGTTACAGCTGTGAACCTGGGTAATGGCTGTGCTTCTTCTCTGCCAGTCTTAGCAGTCTTCAGGGGAAAGTTTTCTTCTTTTTCTTGCTGCTCATTGAAAATCCCTCCTGGAGCAGATGTGCCTCTTTCTGACTTCTGTAGTTTCTGTTTGGGGGTTAAGTGGAGCTTTTTTTTTTTTTTTTTTTTTTTTTTTTTTGGTTGGTTTGTGGCCTTACTTTCTAACTGCTGATGACATAGCCAGTTTTGAAGTTAGTTTTGATGTATCTGATGCCTCTTCTCTGGTCCTTAAGAAAAAACATTCATGTTAATATCGATGTCAAATAGCTTATGCCTTGAGCATTATAAAACCACTGTTGTTTCCTATATAGTCATGTTTGCTATTGCCACATCGCCTGGGTTTTAAAATTTAGATCACAAAGATATTAATTAGCCTTATTTTATTTTATTATTTTATTTTTCTAGGGGCCCGGTGTACAAAAATTTGTGCACTCGGGAGGTCCCTCAACCTGGTCTGTGCCCTCTTGCAGTCTGGGACCCCTCTGGGAAAGTCCACCTGCTGGCATGCCTGGTCAGCCTGGGTGAGAGGCTGATGGCTGTTTGCAGGCTGGCCAAGTCCCCCAGTGTAGACCCTCACCCCATTGGGGTGTGGCCAGACTGGGTGACGGGCTGAGGGGCGTTTTCAGGCTTCCCACAGCCCCTTCAGGTTTTGGGTCCCTACTAGAGTGCCTGGGAAGCCTGGGTGAAGACAGGAGGAGCATTTTCAGGCTGCCCACAATCCCTTCAGGGTTCGAGTCCCTACTGGGGTACCTGGCCAGCCTGGGTGAGGGGCTGATGGCTGTTTGCAGGCTGGCCAAGCCCTCCAGTGGGATCCCTCACCCCATTGAGGTGTGGCTAGCATGGGTGATGGACTGAGGGCTGTTTTCAGGCTTTCAGGCTGCCCACAGTTCCCATTGACCCAACGTCCCAGCAAGTCTGGCTAGAAGCAGGTTTCTGGGGTTTATTTATCTTCCCTAACTGATACACTGTTCCTTTAAGCTGAGGCCTAGGCAGGTATCAAAGCCTCCTGTTGGCTTTAGCTCCGTGGCTTCTATAATTGAAAGAATGTTGCCTTAGTAGACTCTAGGCAGGCAGTTTCCTTCATTGCTGCTGCAACAGAAGCCTGCTGTTTGCTTCAGCTCTGAGGCTTCTATAATTGCAACAATGTTGCAACTATGTTGTTGTTGCCTGAGCCTGGAGAAGCCCAGCCGGAGGGCAGATAGTTTACTCCTGGTGCAAGGGAAGTCTCTGTTTACTCCAGCTCCATGACTGCCGGCCTCCATCTTGGCTGGGTTAATTTGCATACAGCCGCTGTGATTGGCTGGTGGGCATGGTTTAGGCATCCCGTAGAAATGCTCAATTTCAATATTACCCTTTTATTAGATTAGATGTGCTATTTCGTATACTTTCCTGATATGTATTTTAGGGACTCCAGCCCCTGCAAGCAGCCTTCTCTAATCCAAACATTTCTGGGAATCTTTAGGCATTGTCTCATAGTTGCTCAGGAAGGAGTCCTGCTATTGTACAGCAGACATCATTCCTTTTCCAACTAGTTGGTCTCCATCAGGAGCATCAGATACCCTCATTTCCACTAAAACTCCCACATTGCTGCTATCTAGGCTTTCCACAAGTCACCAAGTAATACTGCTACATTACCTGTAGTCCCAATGCAGCCAAGTCCAATTGTCTACATGAAGAATATCTCCCTTATTTATCCTTTATTTCTATCAGCAATTACTAGCAAATCTCTACCTCTTTACCTCTATTTCTATCAGCAATTACTAACCAATCACTACCAGCCTAAGGGTAGCACTGTTCCAATACCAGAGATAGGATAATTAACACGAATAACATGGTTGTGGCCTCCTGCATTTGGTCTAGCAGGGATAAAAACATTAAATAGCCACGAGTCTAATGAGTGTTATAGCTGAAGGATTCCAGGGTGTAATAAAGGCAAGTACAGGGGCTCAATTCTAGAGCTCAAGAGCCCAAGAAGGCCTTCCTGAGGAAACTGAGAACTCAGCCATTACGGTAATTTAGTGAATGAAGAGGAAAGGTAGAGAATTCCAAGTAGAAAGAAGAGTAGAAGGTCAGCCTGTCACTGCATTAAGTCTGTAACCTGCTTTTTAACACGGTGAGGTGCATACATCAATTCATAGATCTCTTAGTAAATACATTCTTGAATTCCTGCTTGCAATAAAAGAACAGTTAAAAGATGAACACCCACTATCATCCACTTGTCAGTGTGATCTATCAATTACTGAATATAGCATATTAAAATCTCTATAATGGTGGAGTTATTCACTTATTTTATATTAATTTCCCATGGGTCTTAAAGCTATGTAAAACATGAATTCAAGTTTGACTATTTATATAATCCTAATGAAAATAGTCCTGTGCTTATCTAGTAATTAGTTGTTGTTTTTTGTTTGTTTTCAAATAAACTTTTATTGATTTCAGAGAGGAAATGAGAGAGAGAGAGAGAGAGAGAGAGAGAAACATCAATGATGAGATCAGTGATCGCCTGCCTCCTGCATGCTCCACACCAGGGATCGAGCCCACAACCCAGGCATGTGCTCTTGACTGGAATCAAACCCAGGACCCTTTAGTCTGCAAGTCCCATCCACTGAGCCAAACCAGGCTAGTCAGTAATGAGTTTTAACTGGAATTCTCTATATCTAAAACAAATATAGGTACATAAATTTTATTTTAATTTTGGCCTTTTTGTGTCTGTATTTCAGATTCACCTAATGTAAAGAATACATTGGCAGATTTTCTTTTGTGAAATAGTACTCTGGACAAACATTGTTTTTTCACTGGAGTCCTTAGTCCCATTATTATAGCTACTGCTATATATATAGCAGTAGCTATAATTTATACTATTCTGTTGCAGGGTTTTTGCTTATGTCATCTTTTTCATGTTTTTTTTTTTTTTCTTTGTCGCTTTCTTTGAAATTTTTTTCATGGTTTGTTCTTATATTCTATTTGTTTTCTATTGTCACTTTTGATGGCACTCTCCCTATTCTATTTATTTTATGTTAACTTTAAATATCATATTTCAATAAAAAATAAAGTTATCTTATATGTCTATTTTCCATAAAGTGCCCATAAAATTATAAGATGATTTGAATTTTTAAAGCTGATCATCCCTCTCCTCATTTAATAAAATTTTTGTTGGGTTTTAAAATTTTTATTTAGACATAATTACATGATAGTTATAACAATTTTATCATTGTCATCTTATGTTTAGATTTACCAGCATATTTAGTAATATTTTTGCTCACTATACTCTTCTTTGTATTTTAGAAGTTCAGTAAAATCATTTTTCCTCTGTCTGACACTTGTTTTTCATAATTTTTGTTACTAAGGAACTATTAGAAGTCAGATGTCTTAGTTTTAAAAAAAAGCTTTAATTTTTCCCTTAAATTTAAAAGATATTTTGCTGGGTATATAATTGTAAAGGTGAAAGTCACCTTTTCTCAACACATTTAAGATATTTCATTGAGTTAAAAATAAATGATCTACCAATATAAATTATATATAGGTTCTCTTTCCTTCTCTTTAATTGGTTTTATGACCCTCTCTTCATCTTTTAACACTATTGGCTCACTATGATTTGCCTACATATGAATTTCTTTTTATTCTCTATGATAGGAATATATTGGGCTTTCTGGCCCTTAGGTTGTCTGGTAGCAATCCTGGAAAAATTGCAGCCATATCTCTCTCTTCAAATCTTGTTTCTGCTTCCCTCTCTCTATTATCCTGGCCTCTGATTCATCTTTCTCACTCTACAGTCTAGGTGTTTTAATTCCGCTTTCAAGTTTTGCTACCTTTTATTCTGTCTGTCTTCTTAATAATTGCCTCAGATCCCACTTCCACTTTATTAATGCTCTTTTCAATTTTGATTTCTCTGCCATTTAATATATCTTTATTTTTTTAATCTTTAAATGTTCTTATTTCTATAATTTCCATTTGGTTCTTTAGCAAATATACTTGGTCGTATTAATAGTTTCTTTGCCCATGGTCATTCAAGAGCACTTTTATTTCTTTTATTTTGAAAATTTTATTGATTTTATATTCTTTGGATAATCCCAATGCAAGAAGTAGATGTATGTATGATTCTGTTATTTATCTGTTTTCCTATGTTGATGGGGCTTTGTCTTCTCCAGTGGTACAGTTAATTATCATCAATTATGGCTTCGTAATTGTGAATTTAGACAAATTTTACTCGCTAAAATTTACTTGTAATTTTAAAATCGCTATCCATGGTACTGCCGTGGTCATACATAGACATGTGCAGAGCAGCAAAAATGTTGAATTACCTGACAAACACCTTTCCTGCTGAGTATGAAACAGCTGATGCCTGCTCTCTTATTTCAGCTCCCCTTCTATACACAAGCATCTTATGTGCAGCCAACTTTTTCGCATTTTTGTACTCGTGTGTCTGTGAGAGATTTTATAATTTAACATAGCCCCTATGTGTACAGCTAAAGTTCTGTCTACTGCTCATAAACACAAGATTTAGATGTGCCAATAGAGAGAATATGTGCACTAGATTAATTTCATTCAGCCATAAGTGACAGTCCTGTTGGAAAAAAGCTCAGTGAATCAACAATATATTAAATACTAGGGGCCCGGTGCACAAAAATTTGTGCACTCGGGTGGAGGGAGTCCCTCAGCCCGGCCTGTGCCCTCTCACAGTCTGGGAACCCTCAGTGGATGTCCTACGATGGCCCCAGTCTGCCAGGCGCCTTGTGTGTGTATGTGTGTGTGTGTGTCACCACTGGAGACCTGCCCCCAGCCACATCTGAGGCTCGGAGCAGTCCTCCTGTGTGTGTCTACCTGCTGGGGGCCTGTCCCCAGGCACACCATCAAGGCTTGGAGCAGGCACCCCCTCTATGTTGATCTCTCAGACTCTTGCCCTCCTCTGCATGTTGTTCTCTTTTTTGAGCTGTGGCCAGGGCTGGGTGCTGCCTGCCTCCCAAGCTTGCCTACTGCCCATCTTCCTCCAG
>PVJC01035597.1:0-18119 GCA_004026665.1 Murina feae
AAATCTCCACCTGTTAATTACATGTAAAATTCTTCCTCAGAATTTCCTGCCTAAGGATATTGTTGTTTTCTCAGAGACTCAATAAAAGGCTGGTGAGACTCAGGCATCAGTGGGCAATCTACCCTGGTAGAGGAAAGATGCCACGCCTGGTCCCCCAGTTTCCAAATTGATTCTCTTCCAGTCTCTCTCTCTTCATTTTTTGTGCGGCCTCCTTCAGAACTCGAACCCTGAATAGGAACCCTGAACCACGTTGGACGTGTAAGGGGCTTCAATACTCATCCACCCAGTAGCTGGATGGGCCATCCATTCTGTCAGGCCTGTGGCAGCACATGATCATTCTCCATGAGCTACCTGGTGCCTGTGTGGTTGACCAGAGAATTAAACAGAGAAGTCAGGGGCCCCTCCTGCATCCTCTAGGCCTTTGATGGTGGCCTAATCTCCATGGATGGGATATTGTTTCCGTTTTATTCCTTGGGCTATGGTGGAGACAGCTTCAGAAGGATTCCTATGGCCTTCCCCACTCTTATACTGTATTCCCCAGGCCAGTCACGTAACAGCAGGAGGAACTTTCTCTGACTTCTAAGCATATTCATTCTCATCAGCTCTAACCACGCACTTGGGGATTGATGAGCCGGTCCATTGTGAGTTGGACTTCCTCCAGGACTCAGTTCACTACCTGGCACCCTACCACTGTACCCTCAGCCTGCTGGCAGCAGCAGGGACTCCTTGGTCTGCGGGTATGGATGTCAGCTCATCCCATGTCTGTTAGTCCTTGAAATATCCGGGCACCTGCTTCGGCAGTGAACAGTCACTGGAGCAGAAGCCCACAGGTCATTGTGGTGAGGGACTTGGTGGGGGGTTGTCACAGTACAAACTCACCACAGAGTCCTCCCTCCCTGACCAGCTCTTCAGTCCAGCTCAGGTCTGCTCGTTGGCAAAGGACTCATGACTCCTTACTGGGGCACCCACCCTCAGCGTCCTGCTGCTCTGCTCTTGCTTTTTTTTGGAGTGTGAGTGTTAATTAAGCGGCACCCTCAGTGGCTGCCCATCCATCTCACCTTGGCCTATAAAGACTTGGGGGGAAAAATACAACTAACAAGGTATCTAAGAGCCCCAGGCTCTATCTCTGGGATGACCCCAGCTGCTCTTAGAGGGCCTGCCCGAGAACACTCAGGGCTGCCAAAGGAACCGACTGTTGGTTGCAGCCATGCCTGAAGGTGGGTCCCAGCCCCCAGCCTCTGTAGGAGGGGAGTAGCTGAATGTCCCCAAATGCCAGCTAGCAAATCCAGATGGGTTTCATGGGCACCAGCTCCTCTTTCTGCTTTTTGTAATGTTTCACCTCTTGACTCTGCAGAGCCTCCACTCAACTTCCTCCCTGTTCCCTCATTCTCTACTTAAAAATGCTCAATTAGCCCGGCTCAGTGATTGAGCGTCGACCTATGAACTAGGAGGTCACAGTTTGATTCAGGGCACACACCTGCCTGCGTTTTGGGTTCAATCCCCAGTATGCAGGAGGCAGCCAATGATTCTCTCTCATCATCATTGATATTTCTGTCTCTCACTCCCTCTCTGAAATCAATAAAGAAAATATTTACATTTTTAAAAATGCTCAAAGTAGAATTCACTTCACACTGTACCCTTTTTCTTTTTGTTGTAGTATGTTACTGACAAACATCTACCCTGACCATTTAAACTAATGTCCAGCATTGTTTATCTCTGACAAGGTTTCATCTTTCTCAGAAACCTCAGTTTTATTCTTTCAGCTGATTGGTGAGGCCCCGTCTGATTACTTAGGATCACCTGGTGGTGGATGTTACCACGGCAACACGTGAAACTCACCATCACTCTGTCTTAGGATAACTGAAGGCTCAGGCTCTTGGTGGTGAAGTGCCCACCCAGCCTCTAGCACTTAGGGCATCACAAACATTGGGGAGCCCAGCTCCGTGAGGCCTGCAGAGGAGGCCACTACCAAGCTTCCTCCTGGTGCCAGCAACTCTGTCTGAAGACCTTGGGCAATGGTGTGTCCTCTGGGCCCTCCTGTGGGACACTATCCTATGGGGCGTTTCCACATCCACTCCAGCATATCCACTGCCCTGTGTTTCTGCCAGGGCAGCTCACCCAGGCATTTCTGCTCTGATCAGCCTAGTGCTTTCTCCAGGCTTCTAACCAATTGCACTATCATTCCCAGGGGTCCTTGCCCAGATGTTAAAGCCCCTGTTCTGAGATAGTGCCCCCAAGAGCTAAAACATAGAAGCAATGTGGTAAGCGTCCATCGACAAATGGATGGTTAACAAAACATAGTGTAGCCATACGATGACATATTGTTCAGCCATGAACATGTTAGGAAGGAAATTCTGACCCATGCTGCAACATGGATGCACCTTGAAACCATTATGCTAAGTGAAGTGAGCCAGATACAAAAGGACAAATACTTAGGTTTCACTTATATGAGTGACTAGAATCATCAAATTCATCTAATCTAATGAAAGAGTAATATGCAAATTGACCCTCACCCCGTTACACCCACAAGCCACACCCACCAGCCAATCAGGAGCAAATATGCAAATTAACTAAGATGGCAGCAGCCGCAGAGCTGAGTTGCCCCAGGCAATGGAGGAAGCCAGGGCTCTGCGGTCCCTGAGCTCTACTCAAGGCTACAAAGTTTCAATTATGGAAGTTAAATAAATCCCAGATACCTGCTTCCAGCCAGGCACCCCAGTAGGGACTCGAACCCTGAAGGGGCTGTGGGCAGCCTGAAAATGGCTCTCAGCCCCTCACCCAGGCTGGCCACATTCCCATGGGGTGAGGGTCCCCACTGGGGGACTTGGCCAGCCTGCAAACAACCATCAGCCCCTCACCCAGGCTGGCCAGGCACGCCAGCAGGTGGACATCCCCTGAGGAGCCCCAGACTGTGAGAGGGCACAGGCCGGGCTGAGGGACCTCCCGAGTGCACAAATTTTTGTGCACTGGGCCTCTAGTAGAGACAGAAAGTAGGATTATGGTTGTCAGGGGCTGGGAAGGGGGATAGGAGTTTGTGTCTAATGGGGACAGAGCTGCAGTTTTGCAAGATGGAAAAGTGCTATAGTTGGATGGTGATGACGACTGCACAACAGTGTGAATGTACTTACTAGTAAATGACACTGAACAGGGCAGTTAGACATGGTTAAGATGGTAAATTTTATGTTATTTTACCACAATTTTTTTTTAAGAGAGAGAATAGAGAAGCATAAGGGACATGACGACCAAATGGGGACTTTGTTTGGAAACTGATTCTAACACACTGACTGTAAAAAGCCAACTTTTGAAACAGCTGAGGAAATTGGATTATGGATACATCAGGGTTACACATGAAAATCTTTGTGTTTTTGGAGCAAAGAGATAAGAGAAATGACTTGAGGTCCTGGATTGCTTTAAAATATTTCAGCAAATAAAGTAAAAAATTTTAATTAAAAGTAAAGAAAGTAAACTTGAGAACATTATGCTCAGTGAAAGAAGCTAGACACTGAAGGTCACATGTGTGATCCTCTTTATAGGAAATGTCCAGAACAGGTAAATCCACAGGGACAGAAAGCAGATCAGTGTGGGAGGAGGGACAGGCAGTGACTGCTGATGGGACCAGGGGTCTCCCTGTGGAGTGATGGAAATGTTCTGGAACCAGATAGAAGTGCTGGTTGCACAGCATTGTGAATGTGCTAAATGCCACTGAATTGTTCACTTTAAAATGGTGAATATCGCCCTGACCGGCTTGGCTTAGTGGATAAAGCGTCGGCCTGTGGACTGAAGGGTCCCAGGTTCGATTCCGGTCAAGAGCACGTACCTTGGTTGCAAGCACATCCCCAGTGGGGGGTGTACAGGAGGCAGCTGATCGATGTTTCTCTCTCATCGATATTTCTAACTCTCTATCCCTCTCCCTTTCTCTCTGTAAAAAAAAAATCAATAAAATATATATTTAATATTATAATAAAAATAAATAATAAAAATAAAATGGTGAATGTCAACTCTGTTAGAAAAAAAACAAAACACCACTTTGGAACTGCTCTGCTTGTCCCTGCACCACCTCCGCCAAGCTGCCACCCTCTCTGGGGGTAATACCCACCTGAGAACAGGACTGGTTCCATTCCTTCCCGCTATGGCCCCAGCACTGGACACAGAAATCGATCGGCACCTGGTGGGAGTGCAACAGGTGCCTGCTGAGTTAATGAACGAAAAATGCTTCACCTTTGGGCTGTTGCGTGGGGATTCCCAGGGGATTCCTCCCCAGTCAGAGGATGGGGGCGAGGGAACTTTGGCAGCTAGAAAATCCCTGCAGAACCGAGGCCTCGGGGGAGGGCAGGCTGGATTCAAGCGACTCTGCAGCAGGAACAGAGTTGTGACGAGGCCTTTCCACCCTGCAGCCAGACTCCTGGCCCCAAATGCCGTAAAACGACCCTACTCGAACTGGAAACATTTCCCTTTATGTGTTCCTGGAGACACTGGCAGGGCCTGTTAGGAAAATTCCAGGAGAATAAGGAATGAGTTCTTTGGCATCCACTGGGGGCCAGCGGGCGGGGCGGGCAGACCTAGGGTTTTGGGGGTACCTGGACATTCTGGGGAGGCTGGGAGGCACTCGTAGGGCCAGGTGGCCATCAGCACATTGTCTGGGTCTGGGAGGCTCCTGCAGATAGCGATTTCCCTGAGCCCTGTGGTGGCAGGGATGGCAGATGGCCTCACCACCTAGTCCACAAGAATTTGTCTAAAGCTGTTGCGAGATGTTCCCAGCCAGCAAGAGCTGCTGAGGTCTGGGGAGGGAGCCTCCTGCTGCCGGGCACAGGGTGATGGTACAAGTCTGATGTGCCCGCTGCTCACATACCTATCATGGCTTCCCATCACCGTGGGATGGAGGCCAGACTCCATCTCCCTGTCTCCCACCGCCACACCCAGTTCCAGGAATGCTGCCTTGTTCTCTGTCACCTCCAGGCCTTTTTCATGCTACTTTCCCCGCCCTGAGCACCCTTTGTGGGCCTCTGACCTGGCTGATTCTTCTTTTTTTTTTTTCCTGGTACATTAAAGGCTTGTGTGTTTTTTTAAGATTTAAAAATAATAATTCTTTATTGTTGAAAGTATTACATATGTCCCCCTTGCACCCCCCTCATTAACTCCCTCCAGCCCCCCACCTGGCTGATTCTTATCCCTACTTTAGTTGGAACTTGGAAGTTCCTCTTCCTGGCTCCCCCCTGGCTACCTGTGAGCCTCTCATCACAGCTCCAACTACCCTGGCATACATTAAGGGCAAAGTTCTTCGTTATAAATCCTGGGGTATTGCTAGGGGCACTCAGGGGACCTCAGAGGGTAGATATTTCTCAAATGTTGGCACTAGGGCTAGTATGTCCCCTCATCCCCAAGAAGACACAACCCCCCTTAGTGTGTGCTGGGCATGATGGTACACACTGGGGGTAAAATGCAATTTGTATTTGTATGAAACACAAACAAAGAATATAATTGCAAAGCATGAAGAGTGTTGGGAAGAAGGTAAAATATATTTTTGCTTAGGATTCGGGGAAGGCCTCCTGAGTTGGTGATCTTGAAGCTGAGACCCAGGAAAGTATCATATAAATATGGAGGATGCACATTCCAGACTGAAGGGATGGGTCATGCAAAGGCCCTGAGGTAGGGAAAGGGCATGGCTATTGGAGGTTAGCGAATAGTGTGGCTGGAGGAGAGTGATCAAAGGAGGAAGAGACAGGCTGGTGAACAGGTGAGGCGAGATCATGTGGGGCTTTGCAGGCAATGGGGAGGAGATGGGGTTTATTCTGAAAATAATGGGGAGCCATGGAGGGTGTGTGAGCTGGAGAGTAAAACCATCTGATTTATAATTTTGAGATATCCCCTTTGGCTCCATGGGTAATAGGCTGGGGCAGGTTCCAGGCAGAAGTCAGCAGGATTAAGACTGGGGCAGAGAGGTGTTTGTATGTTTTGGAGGCTGAGGAGACAAGAGCCACTGAGGTACTGGATGTGGGAGGATCTCAGACGCTGCCCGGCTCTCAGGCCCAGCCCTGAGTGGATTGCCTAAGACAGGAAACCGTATAGAGGTGATGTTGGAGACCAACAGCCCCACCTTGGCCGTCACCGCATGGTTGGATCTACATGTCTGCATCAGAATATTCCTGCTCCAGATGGCGCCGCAGGACTTGGGGATGAGAAGTGGCCTTTGATGGCCAGACCTGGACAGGACCCACTTGGGAGAGGCAGGCAGGGGGCATGGGTCACGCCCTTGACCCTGCGAGCAAGTGGGGCCCACATTTTCCCCATCCCAGGCCCTTGTGCTCTCGCTGGAAACCAGAACCAAGTAAAAAAGTCCAGATGTGGCCCCAGCCTGTTTGGCTCGGTGAATAGAGCTTTGGCCCTTGGACTGAAGGGTCCAGGGTTAGATTCCGGTCAAGGGCACCTATTTCAGTTGCAGGCTCAATCCCCAGCCCTGGTTGGGATGTGTGAAGGACGCAACCAATCAGTGTGTCTCTCTCACATTGATGTTTCTCTCACCCTTAAAAAAAAAAAAAAAAGTCCAGATGTGCAGTTGGACGCAGTCCTGTGACCGTGTGGTTTGGGGAGGCCCCGTGTCCAGAGGGTCAGGCCTCTGGGTAGCCTTGCTGGCCAGACCTGGTGGGCGGGGGGGTTCGGGGGTGAGCAGGATGGTTTCAGCTTTGAGTCTCTGGCTGCAAAGGTTAAAAAAATAACACCAGCACTGAGGCCTTGCCCCTCCCAGCATCAACCCCAGTGGTGGGTGGAAAAGTAGGCCCTGGGATAGCCGCCAACCCACAGGCCGGAGACCCACCCTGGGGCCTGTTCAGGACCGGGGAAGGGGCAGAAGTTGGATTTCAACATCTCTCTGGCCATGAGGGGTAACTCAGTTTCCCATCTGGAAAATGTGACATTGGTCTGAAGTCACACACCCCAGTAGAGCACCAGCGACAAGACCCAGTGGCCCCAGATACTCCAGGCGAGGGGGTGAGCACGTCAGCTGTTTAAAATCAGGTGGCTTAAGTAACTTTTGGGCCTGATTATCTATCTATCCCAGTTGCTAAGAGGAGGTAGTTCAAATATAGATTGAGAAGATGGAGACTGGTGCCAGGGGCTGGGGGTGGGGGAAAGGGGGTTGTTTAATGGGCACAGAGTTTCAATTTTATGAGATGAGGAGTTCTGGAGATAAGTGATGGTGATGGTTGCACACAACGTGAATGCGCGTAATGGCGCTGAACTGCACACTTAAAAAGTAAGATAGTACATTTTATATTATATGTTTACCACAATTAAACAAATTCTTAAAAAGAAAAAACAGTGGAGATTGGAGTCAGAGCTGCTTCTCCGTTACTGTGGGGCCCTGAGCAAACGTCTTGCCCACTCTGGGCTTCTGGTTGCTCCTTGCCGCCCTCCCTCATTCCCTCCCAGCTCTGGCTCATGATCACTGCTCTGATCTTGAGGATTCCTGCCATTCTATATCTCCCTACTTCAACCCTTTGGGGCCTGAAGCAGCGCTGGGAGCAGCTTCGAACCCAGTGATGGGGTGAGGAGCCCCCTTCCATCGGCTCCTCCTCTGCCGTACACCAGCCATTTGGAAATAACGGACTGGTGGCCACTGCTGTTCCGGGCCGAGCCTGTTTCCTTATGATGGTCAAGGTTGCCTGATGCCCAGGGGAGATGAAGTAGGGAAGGGCCTCAGCTGGGCTTGGAGCTGCCGTTAGTGGAAGCCTCCCAGGAGGCCTGGGCTGGAGCTGGGAGTGCCACCCTTCCCCAGGGCAGAAGGCAGCAAGAGAGGCCTCAGACAGAGCACGTGGGCTGGAGGTAGAGGATAGAGGCTTGGGACACTACCAGAGTCACCCCCATTAGAGCAGGTCAGACTCAACAGCCTGGGATCCAGAAAGACCCTGAGTCAGAAATCTGAGGTGGGGGACCCAGGCTTCACCACGTTTAGTATCTAGTGCCGTCCAGGAGGGGCTGACCCCCTCCTCCGCCTGGGGTCGCCCATCTCTCCTCACAGTGATTGGTTCTGGGAGGGTCATGGTACTCTGAGCTGGGTCAATGAGAGTCAGCCCTGAGATATCTTCTGGGCCTATCAGCGGAAAGGTGATCTGTTTCCTCAGGACTATGGGGCTGGAGAAATGCAAGCCTGGCCCAGTTTGCACCCTAAGGGACAGGAAGAGAGATGAGCAGGAGATGCAAATCCGAACCATCATCAGATTCCCCTTCACATCCATTAGGATGGCCATAATAATAAAAAAAACTTAAAAAACAAGTGTTGGCAGCCTAACCGGTGTGGCTCAGTGGATAGAGCGTCAGCCTGTGGACTGAAGGGTCCCGGGTTCGATTCCAGTCAAGGGCATGTACCTTGGTTGCGGGCACATCTCCAGTAGGGAGTGTGCAGGAGGCAGCTGATCGATGTTTCTCTCTCATCGATGTTTCTAACTATCCCTCTCACCTTCTTCTCTGTAAAAATCAATAAAATATATTTAAAAACAAAACAAAAACAAGTGTTGGCAAAGATGTAGAGAAACTAGACCTTGTGCACTGCTAGTCGGAGTGTCCAATGGTGCAGTTGCTGTAGAAAAGCGTGGCATCACTCAGAAAGCTAAACGCAGGGTTATCACATGATCCAGCAATGCCACGCGTGGGCATATACCCAAGAGAACTGACAACAGGTGTTCAAACAAAAACTTGCACACACATGTTCATAGCATTCGTTATCACAATAGCTAAAAGGTGGACACAACTCAGGTGACCCTCAACTGGTGAAGGGATAAACGAGACGTGGATGTCTACACAATGGAACACTATTCAGGCATAAAGAGGACTAAAGCTGTGATTCATACTGAGATGTGGATGAACCTTGAAGATATACTCAATGAGGGAAGGCAAACACAAAGGAATGCATGTTGTATGATTCAGTTTATACAAAATGTCCAGAAGAGGCAAATCCATAGAAACAGAAAGTAGATCAGTGGTTGGGGCTGGGGGCAGGGGAGAATATAGAGTGACTGTTGATGGGGAATGGGTTTTCCTTTTGGAAGATGAGAATATTCTGGAAGGAAAGTATATATATATATATTCTGGAACGAAATAGAGCTGATGGTTACATGACTGAATTGTACACTTTAAAATTGTTGAAATGATAAATTTTATGTCATGTGTGTTTTGTCGCTTCTTTTTTAAAGGAAGAAGGGCTGATGGAGAGGCATCGGAAGCATATTTGGACTTCTGAATCCAGCCAAGTGTAAAGGCAGCCCTGCCACTGGGGTACAGCAATGAGGGATGGGCTTTCTCTCCCTGCAACCTTGTTTCAGAGATCTGCTGCATTTGTGCCAGGGCCTCGGAAGCGTGAGAACCCCACTCCCTGGCCCTCTCTTTCCCATGTGGAAGGTGGGAAAAGGGCAAGGTCCTTCCAGCCCAGCAATACCAAGTCCCAGTGCGCGCGCTCTGTGATCACCTTTTGTCCCTGCAGCAGCCCTGGCTCATGTTCTGAGCTCAGTGGAGGGAAGACATCGCTGAGACTCATGCCTTGTGCGTCCTCACTATGCCACATCGGGAAGCAAATGGTTAGGGCTCCAGGAAGAGGCAGTCCGGGGCTCCAACAGGCAGTCTCGCTGGGTTCTGCATTCACGCTCAGCATCCAACAGGGCTTGTGTGTGTGTGTGTGTGTGTGTGTGTGTGTTTTAAATATATTTTTATTGATTTCAGAGAGGAAGAGAGAGGAAGGGAGAGATAGAAACATCAACGATGAAAGGGAATCACTACTGATTGGCTGCCTCCTTCACGTTGGATCAGCTCGCAACTCAGGCATGTCCCCTTGACCAGAGTCGAACCTGGGACCCTATTCACTGAACCAAACCAGCGAGGGCCAGACAGGGCCTTGAGTTCTGGCTCTGGCTCTGTGATCCTAGGCCTGTTTCCCCTCTCCGAAACAGACTGATTGTTTTGGGCATCTGGGGTACGGTCTGCTGGGAGGAGTTGCTGTCCCAGGAGAGCTCATTAACACATGGATGTGTCTGGTGGAATCTGAGCTGAGCTGTGACTTCTGGCATAAGCGGAGGTGGGAGCTAAGCTGGGGAAAGGAGTCAACTCAGCAGTCCACCACTGCCCAGAGGGGACGTGCCAGGGTACAGCCACCCCTCCCCCCCACCATGCCATACTGCTGGGAGCCTTTTAAAGGACATGGATGCAGAAGTAACTTTTTTATTCTTTTTCCACTTGCTGCTGAGCACTCCGTGTCCCAGCATGCCTGGCTGGAGGTTGGCATTGTTTCCCGGCACCTGGACAGCCTCACTTGGCACAGGGAGTCACTGAGCGGTGGCTGGCTGCTGCAGGAGTCAGTGATGGTGTGGTCCTTCTCCCCTGTGGCTTCTCCAGAGATGGGGGAGAAAGCATTTTGTAGCTCCATGACCCCTGGGAGCCTCTGTGGACAGTGGGCAGGTGAGGGTGTGCCTGAGAGAATGGTTCTTCTGGTGTCAATTCTGAGACTCCATCCTGTGGCACCTCAGATGTGGGAGGTCTCAGCCCTCCTGGGTCCTGTGGCTACCATCCCATAGTTCTGTGCCTCTGCTGCCTGGTGGCCATATCACTCTGGGTCTATACTCTCTTAACACCATGGTCCCCCATGGCTCTAGGACCCCACAGTTCTGTCACTTTATCCCTCTGTGGTCCTGTGACCCCAGCATCCTGTGACCTTAGTGTGCTGTGGTCCCATGGCCTAGGATCCCACAGTTCTGTGGCTTTGGCACTCTATGGTCCTGTGGCTCCATAAACCCATGATGTCATGGCTCTGTCATTTCTTGGTTCCTTGTCTCCTTGTTCTGTGGTCATATGGCTTTTGGATCCTCTGGAACTCCCTGGCTCTAGTAATTATTCAACCCAGTGGGAAACAGAGTCAGGAAGGTTCAATAGGTGGGTGCCTACTGTGTGCTTTACCTTCCTTCCTTTATTTACTCCTCACAGTGACCTCTGAATGGGGTTGCCACATAGCCAGAGAGGATCCTAGGGAGAGTCCATTTAACCATCTAATCTACCCATTGACCTACCTATCCACTCACCTTTCCAATCATCTGCTCACCCATCTGTCTGTCCATCCATCCACCCATCCAGCCATCCCATCTATCTAACCATTATCTATCCATCCATCATCCATCCATCCATCCATCATTCATCCATCCATCATTCATTCATTCATCCATCCACCCATCCATCCATGTTCATACACCCATCCATTCATCCATCCACTCATCCACCTACCCACCTATCCACTCACTCATCTATCCGCCCATCCACCCATCTATTCACCTATCATCCAACCATTTTCACCCACCTATACATCCAATCCATCATTCACTTATTCCATCATGTGTGCGTGATGCTGGAGACATGGTGGGGAACAAGATGGTGCAGCTCGTTTGACACACCCCATGTAACCCAGCAGTGCCACACAGTACGCTCAAGCTGTGACGGAGGATGCTGAGGGCACTTTGGAGGTGAGAAGAGGCCACTAACACAGCTAGAATAAGAAGAAATTAGCCATGTTAAAGGGGATGATGCACCAGGGAGCAGTCACAGCCTAGGCACAGGGGCCAGAAAGCAGAAAGAGATGGGGCTAGAGATGCCTGTGAACCCAAGCATGGCTCTCAGCTCACAGCTCTGTCCCTGCACGGGGCTCCCATCCCACATCCTCCCTACGGTCCCACCCTCCTCCTCCTCCAGAGCCGCTCTGCTCCAGCTGTACCTACCTTCTCGTTGAACACATCAGGCACACTCACCATGGCCTTGGCCCCTGCTGTGCCCCTTGCCTGGGGTGCTTCTAGTTAACCAGAACCACTCACCTGTACAGGTCCTGGTACCAACATCCCTGCTGCAGAGGGGCCTGCCTAACCCCTGGGCTCCTTCTGTGCAGCCCCACTTCAGCATACTGTGTGGCTGCTGGGTTACCTGTGAGTGTTCCATGAAGCTTGAGTGCGCTTGAAAGCCTTTGAAGCCACCACCACGGAACTCACTGTGGTGAGGCCCACCCTGCTCCCTGTGTGGGAAGGGGTCAATGTCTGTCCAGTGAATGGAGTCATTTAACTTCATCCCACTGCACAATCATCACTGATTTGGTACCTACTGTGTGCCAGTCTTCCCACTTTGGGGCTGGGGCTCCTCCCTACCTGGTAGCTCCCTCCCCCACTGGCCCATGCCCCAGCCAGGCCCCTGCCCGCCAGGCAACTGGTGGGTAAACACACCCCACCCTCAGCCTCCATTCATCCGTCACTGGGCTGAACAAGGACCTCCTGTTAGTGAGCTGGGATGGAAGCTGGAGAGAAACTAGAGGAGGCAGGTTCTGTCCACAAACCCACCATCTCCAGACAGAGCCCCAGAAACCTGGGGGCCGGGGGGGACTCTCGTCCGGTGACCAGGCTACATCCCTTCATGAGGAGCGAAGGGTGTGTGTGACTTCCCTCTCTGAGCATCCAGTGCCAAAACTGAGAGGACATGGGACAAACCTGCCTTGCTAAGCCTCAGTTTGCTCATCTGGAGAGTGGGGATGTTAGCAACTGAGGGCTCATCGCTTTCCAAGGACTTCATTTATTACTCAGTTCTCATGATGCCCATAAGAGGTGGAGCTCTTATGGTCTCCATTTTCTCCTTGGTTTTAACTGCTACTGTGCAAAAATCTTTAGGCCTTTCCATCTTTCAGATCATTAGACCGGGGGGGGGGGGGGGGGACTGAGGGAGAGAACAACAGTTCAGCAGTTAGCCCTGCAGGCAGTCTCTCCCCCGGAACACAGACATAGAGCAGGGTGGCCCTTTGTCCTGCCACAGTTACCCTTGGAAAACAGTGAAGATGTGGCTGTGCAGACTTGTTCTTAGAAACCAGCACCCATTGAATGCCGCATCATTCAATGTCAGTGCGTTTCCTGTCTCTAATGTTTTTTCTCTCCTTTGCTTGCTAACCTTGAGAAGAAAAAATTTGCAATATAATTAACTTTTGAAGGTGGTCTTTACGAGAGAGAGAGAGAGAGAGAGAGAGAGAGAGAGAGAGAGAGAGAGAGAGAACATAAGAAATTGTGACACAGAGAAGTTAAGTAACTTGCCTCAGGTCACACAGCAGAACGGGAATACGAAACTCAGGGCCCAAATGCCAGAGACCAAGACCTTCATCACTGTGCTCTGCTGCCTCCCACGCGGACTGATGACTGATGACCAGTTCCTTTCCTCCTGGGGCTGCAGAGGGTGGGGATGAGGACAGAAAGAGAAAACCCATAAAAGTGGTTGGCAATGTTTTGAGTGTTTGGTACTTACAAAATAAAACTGTAGGCATTATATTTATGGTCATCTTCTCCTTTATCATCATCTTTCAGGGAGCCTGGCACAGAATGGGGACGGGCTGGGGCAAATGGAGGGTGGGAGAGAAGGCAGAGCTTGCTGAAGGTCACAGAGCAAATCAGGATGGGTCTATTAGGTTCCCCTGCCCCCTGCCACTTGGTCCTTCGGGAGAGATGGGTCCAGTGGGGCCATTGGAGGCAGGCTGGGTCAGGCTCCTCCACTGTGGCCTCCCTCTTGGCCCTGATGAATTCCCCAGACCCTGGGCCTGTGGCCAGGCCCGCCCAGGGCAGGGCGGCTGCCTTCCCGACATACTTTCCTTCTGGATTCACCAGAGGAGGCAGCTGGGCAAGCTGGGGGCGCCCACATGTCTCCTGGCCCAAAAGGCTTCTGCCAGGAGGGGCCCCAGGAGCCCCATCACGAAGGCCCCAGCCCCTCAGCCCCAGCCTGGCCAGGCTCCCAGATCCGCTGGTGTGGTGGGAAAGGGAGCTGGCTGGGGCACCAGCCAAGGGCTCAGGCCAGAAGGTACCAGGCAGAGGGACCTGGGCCAGGATTTCTCATCTGGATTCTTGGCCAAGGGCAGGGAGGGGGGTATGAAGGCCTTAGAGGTCCCGCCTTCCCCACTGCTCATCCTGGCTGTGTGACCTTGAGGTGTCTCATCTCCTCTCCCAGGAAAATGTGAATAAAAACTCTCTGAGGTGTAAGTGACATGGTGTGTAATTCCTTCATTGTACAAGGAGGATGACACTGGGGCCAGATGTTGCACATGGGTCTGCTCATTCAATCCTCTCAGCAAGGTTCACCCTCATTTTATAGGTAAGGCAACAGACACAGACAGGTCAAGCAAGTTGGCTAGGTCACATAGCAAGGCTGTGGCTAGCTGAATTTCCAACCCGGCTATGTTGCCCCCACATGTGTCCTAAAGTACAGGGCTGGCAAGGGTTACTATTGTGAGTAGCAATGGTGTGGCATTATTTATAAGGAATAATAACAGTGTTACATTAATGGTAGCAGGTGCTATCACAGATCCCTAAATCCCCCAGCCTGCTCTCTCTATATCAGTCCCCAGCCTGCTGAGGAGTCCCCAGAACTAAACACAGTCCCCAGGGTCAGGCCATCTCAACATTCTCTGACAGGAATACTCTGCCACAGGTCCCAGAGGGCTGTCCCACAAGCACCAGCTTCTGAGCACTGTCCAAGAAGAGCAAGGAGGACTTCCTGAAGGAGGAGGCATCAGAGCCAAGACTAAAAGGACAGAGAAAGGTATTTAGAGTGGCAGGGAACAGCAGGCACAAGGGCTGGGAAGTGAAGAGGAAGGGGACACTACTAGAAAGTGTATTTCAGGGCTGGTGGGGCCCAGGAGGCAAGACTAGGAAGCCAGAGACGGGTCTCTGGTCCTCTGTTGTCTGATGTGCAAACAGGAACGTCTTCGGAGGCTCTGCCTGAGTTGTTCCCTCTGCCTGAGGTGCCCTTCCCCATTTCTTCCCATGGCCTGAACAAGGCCACGTGTGTTCAAGCCTCAGCCTCGTGCCAAGCCAGTGGCAGGAGCCTGGCTTCCATGTGCCCTCGTCCCAGCTGCATGAGGCACACGCATGCCTGCCGGCCCTGCTGGAGCCGTGGTTTTCCCAAGAATTCCAGCACCAGCCCAGAGTGGCCCCCAGGTGTGCCAGATGCCAAGAAAAACAGGAGGTGAGCTCATGGCAGGCAGAGGCAAGGCGGGTGTTTCACTGGAATCGCCCAGGCTGGGGCCAGCTGTTCCCCTCCGGGCCTACCCCTCCCCACTCACCCTCTGTGAGTCCCCACTGCCTTCAGAACACAGCCCGAGCCCCACACCACTCTCGAGCCCTAAGTTCTCTCCACCCTGAGATCAGCCCGTCCATCACGTTCATTTCTGCCTCAGGGGCTTGTGTGTGATGTTTCTCTATCTGGGATACTTTCCCATCACTTCTTTGCCTGGCCACGTCCCCCTCATCTTCCTGGTCCTCGTTCGGTGTTCCCTTCTCCTTTGGGGAGCCAGCCCAGACTCCTCTCACCTGGGTCAGGCACTTTTGGAGCTCCTGCATCATAGTCCTGGCCCCTTTGGATGATCACGGAGCTGCCTCCCACCAACCTGGGCTAGCCATGAGGGAGAGGCTAGGTCTGGCTTGTTCACCCAGTATCCCCAGCATCTAGCAGAGGACATGACACACAGTAGGTGCTCAGTGCAAACTTGTGGGATAGATGAATGTGCCTGAAATTTCCCCACCTGCCAGCTCCGTGTGCTTCTCTCTGCCAGAATTGTCTTCACCTTTTCCCTCTGCTGATCTGAGTCCTCCCTTTCCTTTAGGTTTCCTTGCCATCTCCTCCAGGAAGCCCTCACTGATTTCTCCACAGCCTCTCAGGAGAACAGATCTGGCTATGACCCTAGCCTGGCATCCCCCTTCCCTTTTGGGCTTCGATTTACCTACCCTTAGAATAGAGGCTGTACGTCTCTGGAGGGTAGTGGTAAAGGGTAGGAAGAGAGAGGGTTAACTCCAGAAAACTGAGGTGTTTTGTAGCTCATGAGTGTGACTGGGCTGAGAAGGATGATTTTCCTGATTAGCACTAATTTTTATTTTTATTACAGGCCGTTCCCACAGCAACTGGAGCAGAGCTTTGGAAGGAATGGTGAGGTCTTGACAAACAGAAGTCTGGGCCCCCCTCAGACCTCCCCCTGAAGCCCTTTAGTGTGTACACCCCTCCCCTGGGGGGAAATGGACACAGCAACAGCCAACTGCACAGACTAGGAAACTGAGTGGCCTCCCGCTGCTGGGCTAGCAGGCCGCCTCACCGAGCACCCACCGGGCAGAGAACCACAGAGAGGGGAAGCCAGACAGGGCTGAGGGGCGTCAACTGCAACTCTCTGGGCTCAGGGCCAGGAGCATGCCTCGGTGGACCTGGTTAGGCAGAATGAAGGTCCTGCTTTCACGTGACCCCTCATTCTCCTGTAATAATAATGATCGTTAACAAGGACGCTTATTTCCACCATGGTGTAGGGGAAAACAGAGGCACAGGATGAAGCAAGTGAAGAGGGAATGAAGGGTCAGCCAGCCGGATCTAAAGCAGGGAGGGAGGTGGAGGTGGGTCTTCACCTTTAGCCATCCTTGACCGTTTCCCCAAGTGCGAGTTGAGGGGGCTGCCCTGGGTTTGACATACAGCAGGCACTCAATACGTAAGTGAATGAGAGGGCTGGAGGGTGGTCCCACCTGACTCTCCATCCCACTGACCCCTGCACTGGCCCCCTATGACTCAGTTTCCCCACCAGGTCCATGCCGGGCGGGGCCTTGAACGCAAAGGCCAGAACTGGCTGTTTACCTTGCGGCTGGACGCTGGGCAGGGCGGTGGTGGGCCGTCCCTGGGGCCGGCCTCGCCGCTGGGATAAATAGGCCCCGCGGGCCTGGTGGGCGGCAGAGAGCAAGCCGAGGTCCAGCTGCCCGTCGCTGCCATGGTTCTCGCAGCCGCCTGCCTTCTCCTGCTCTCCCTGGCCGCCCCCGGCGCGTCGGGTCAGGGCCAGAGCCAGATTCCGCTGGGTGAGCCGCGCCCCAACCCCTCCACTGACAGGGGATCCGCGGGGTCTGGGGGTCGCGGCTCCCAGTGGCCGGGACGGGTAGGGGGGCGTGCGGGGTGAAGAAAGCAGGCAGCTGCAGGGCCGCTGGGGGCTGCGGGGGGTAGCCCGCAAGGAATAGAGGTCCCGTCTGTGGCGGCGTGAGGAGTTGCGTGGGGGAGAGTCCCCGGGCTCGACACCCCATCAGCGCCCCCTATTGGTGCAGGTGCAAACCTGGGCCCGCAGATGCTGCGCGAACTGCAGGAGACCAACGCGGCGCTGCGGGACGTGCGGGAGCTGCTGAGGCAGCAGGTGCGGGCGGGGCTGGAGGGGACGGGGCGAGGGGTGAGAGAAGGGTGTCCCAGTGGGGAGGGGAGGGGAGGGGAGGGAGTGCGGGGGAGTGGAGAGAGGAGGAGGAGGAGAAAAACGGAGCCCCGCTGACCACAAGGCATCCCCTCTGCACACCAGGTCAAGGAGATCACGTTCCTGAAAAACACGGTGATGGAGTGTGACGCGTGCGGTGAGTGGACTAAGGAGGCAGAGACCCGGCGGCGGGACAGCAGGAAGTGCCAGGGAGACACCGCACGCGAAGGAGAGATGGGGTGGGGGGGGGGGGGGGGGGGGGGGGGGGGGGGGGGGGGGGGGGGGGGGGGGGGGGGGGGGGGGGGGGGGGGGGGGGGGGGGGGGGGGGGGGGGGGGGGGGGGGGGGGGGGGGGGGGGAGACGAGGAAGAGAACGAGGCCGACAGAGATGGAGAAAGTGGATGAGGGGTGGGGAGAGGCACACAGGGACCGGACGCAGAGATGATGGCAGGAGGACACACGGAAAGGGGCAGAAGCCGTGCGGGAGGTACGGGGAGGTGGGGAGGCGCGGAGGGAAACGGGCGGCGGGAGGCAGGAGAGACCCGCGGAGCGTCCGGGTGGGGGCCCGATGGGCTCCGCCCTCTGCAGGGGCGGGTGCTCGTAGGCTCCGCCCGGGCGGGCACCGACCGCCCGCGTCCGCCCCGCAGGGATGCAGCCGGCGCACACGCCCGGCCTGAGCGTGCGGCCGCTGCCCCAGTGCGCGCCCGGCTTCTGCTTCCCCGGCGTCGCCTGCACCATGACCCCCGGCGGCGCGCGCTGCGGCCCCTGCCCCGCGGGCTTCACCGGCAACGGCTCGCACTGCACCGACATCAACGAGGTGTGCCCGCCCCCACCACCCCGACGACCCCCCAACTCCCCAACGCCCCCACGACCCCGTCG